>OZ030012.1:74693290-74720790 GCA_964023405.1 Apodemus agrarius | reverse complement strand
TTCAGTGAGAGTCCCTACCTCAAAATGTAAGGTGGAGAATGACCAAGGAAGATACCTAATATTTTCTGATCTTCATACATGTGCACACATATGCATGCACACCCATACATACATGTACCACCCTCAAGAACAGGTCCATATATCACACACACACATACTCATATGCACATGTGCTCATGAACACACACACACACACACACACACACACACACACACTCATTATATATTATAACCAGTAGTCTTGAACACCCAGTTATATGATCTCCCAAAGGTCATTTTTAATAATACAAAATGTTGCATCCCAGATTGCTAAACAATGCAGGCCTTTCTCAAGGAAATATTTAGACCTTCATTTACATGCTCCATATAACTTGGTATTACTTTAGAAATAAAACCTTCTAAGTAGAGCTCAGACTCCCAAATTGCCCAAGACAAATACAACAGGTCCAGGCTAATCCTCAGCTATAAATGATATGCACTGAAATCACAGAACTGGTTCTGATCCAAAATTCCCAACCTCCACTGTGATCTGCAATACAAAGTTAATTCCTAGGTCCCACCTTTAATGGCTGGTTTCAGATACAGCCCATCCTGCTCATCCCTCAGTGTGTTTATGAGTTTGTTGCCCTTGCTCCCTGATGGGAGACACCCCAGCCTTGTTGGTTTCCTACACTGTTCATGGCAGAGACACCCAACTCAAGGCTCCGCCCATTCACCTCTGGTGACAGCACACAAGCCAGCTAGGGTAGTAAAGAGTCATTCACCCCGTAGAATGAAGGGTCATGCTTTGAACCTCATTTTCCCAATTGTTTGTAGTCAATGTAGACTATTAGAACTCATCTGGGTAGGGGCTAGAGAGATGGCTTAGGGGTTAAGGGTTCCTGCTGTAGAGGACCCAAATTTGATTCCCAGCATCTGTCTATGCCAGGCAGCTCACAAGTATCTGTAACTAGAGTTCTAGGAGATCCTACATCTTCTGGCTTCCACTGCAATTTGTACCTAACACACACACACACACACACACACACACACACACACACCACTTAAAATTAAATCTTTAAAAAAAAAACCACAAAGAGAAAATCTTCAACTGGGAACTCTTCTCCTAATCTCTACCAATATCCATTCTAAAACAAAGTGTACCTCAGTATTAGAGTTCTTGTCTAGCACGCATGAGGTCTCAAGTTCAAATCCCTAGTGCAAGAAAGAGAAAACAAAACCATGAAAGCAGAACAGGGTGTTTCTTACACAAATATACCTTCCATATCAAGTCTTCCAGCATGACTCCCAAACATTTACACTCACAGCAGACGGCCTCCCTTCAGCCTTCTGAAGCCCAACAGCTTGGAGTTTACCTGGAGGAAGTTCTTGATCTCTTGGAAGACTCCCAAGAACTTCCCCAAATGTCTAAGGATAGCAGAAGATGGGGAAACAGGGTTGTGTGTCAGCTTCCCACTTAACACTCTTTTGATAGACACCCACAGTCGTGCACAGTGTTTGATGAGCCAGGGTTTGAGGAACGCTTTCCTCTTGGTTATACCCGGTGTGCGTTCTGTGGGTAATTACTGAGAAACTGACACCTGAATTTATGGCCCCCCTCAGGCCTCACATTTTCCCACCTCACATGCTAGACATTTAATTGCTTTTTGGCATGGGGGGAGAGAGAGAGAGAGAGAGAGAGAGAGAGAGAGAGAGAGAGAGAGAGAGAGAGAGAGAGAGAGAGAGAGAGATGCTTTGGAGTGTTTTCATCCTCAAAGCCTTGTGTTTACAGTCAATTAGTTAAAAACTTCCTGCTTGTAGAGGCATGTGATTGGGAGGGGTAAACTTTGTTCAAACAGGGTTTGAGGGTCATGGGTGAGTCTTAACAAAGTCAAGTGGGTGTCCTTCAGCTTATTGTTTGGATAATGTAATATCTGTTAATCCTTATCCTCATATACAATAAACATTATTGTCTGTTATTGTCTTGGTAGTTTCCATTTTTTTCTGTTAAGAGTAATATTGTCATTTAATTTGTTACACGTCTTATTCTTAAGATTTTTTTTCTTTTGTCTTTCTCTTATTAACAAAGTTTCCAGCGTCTTTCATGCTCATATTATAACTTGATTTCTAACTTGCATCTTTCTGGCTTCAGGTGAGGGCCACATTGGAGAAAGTGAGGAAGCGGATGTACGGAGACTATGATGAGATGAGACAGAAGATCCGACAGCTCACCCAAGACCTGTCGGTGAGTCCGTGCCTCAGCACTCTGGTATCGAAGGACTTTTTGCAGACCCACCAGTGGTTCTATAATGAATGGTGATTCCTAATATAGTTTAATGCTTAGACTTCTAGCTGGGACAGTCTCCTAGCTACTGTCTGAACTTAACCTGACTATTCAAGCACTATGACCTGCCACATGACTAACTCTACCTCTCTGCTCTAGTCTGTCTGTTCTTTCTAGTTTTCTTCAAATCTCCCAGAGTCCCACTCTGCCTGGAAGTTCCGCCCTTGTACTTCCTGTGCCAGCTATTGGCTGTCAGCTCCCAATCCCAGCAAGACAACACGTGAACATCTCATAGATTGCCTAAGGCACTGAGGGATGTTACATGCTGGTGAGAGGCCATACAAATGATAGAATCAAAGTCCTGCCAGCATTTAGCTCTCTGAATTCTACAGAATTAACAACGGAAGATACAGAGACACACCTTAATAGAATGTGAGGAAGGTTGCCCCAACTCTGAGGCCATGAAAGAATGGCAGAGCTTGTGGTCTTTGCTCAGTGGCCTGAAAATGTTTGAACAGCGCATGCTTTTCATGAAGGGAGTCATACTTTAAAGGAACTGAGAGGACATCTTTTGAGTAACAGATTGAACTTTGTTATTCAAAGGAAAATGTCTAATAATCCTTCTTACAGTTGCATTATAAGAGCAGTACACACTCTTAACTACTGAGTCATCTCTCCAGCCCCTACACAGATGAATTTGAGTTAATGGCTTACTTTTAAAAAAGAATGCTGTACTCTTTTTGTTTTTTAAAATGAAGTCTTAGTCCAGGGTGGCCTCAAAGTTGCATGACCTTGAACTCCTCGTTCTCCTGTTTTCTCCTCCCCAGTGAAGGGATTATAGGTGTGCACCACTATGCCTGGTTTACGCAGTGCTGAGGACCAAACCCAGGGCCTTGTGTATGCTCTGCCAACTGAACCGCATTCCCAGCCCTCCAATTCTATCCTTAAGAATTTATTCTACAGACAAGCTCCTGTACATGCAAAATGACTCATGAATGAACTAATGTTTTTTTTTAAAAAATTATCATTTGTAATAGTTTGTAAAAGATGGAAATTGGAATATACACCAAGAAAAAAAAGTATGTTATTTTTTTTTTCTTCTGGAAGTACTTCATTGACTATGCAAGCTCCCTGGCCCCAGATATTGATTTGTATTCTATAGATTTACTGTAAATGTTACTTCAGTAGATATGGCTGCTCTCAGAAGACTTCCCCCTCCCTGGAGCCTGTGGGGTGTGGATTGGCTTGGAGTGACTGTCTTTCTCTCTCCAGGTTTCCCATGCTCAGCAAGACTATCTAGACAGCCACATCCAAGCCCAGGCATCAGCCCTGGATAGCTTCAATGCCATGAACTCAGCGTTGGCATCGGACTCTGTTGGCTTACAGGTATCCCTCTGCTTCTCCTGAGTTGGGATTCTTCTCTTAGAAGGCAGCCAAGCTTAACCAGGAGTGGGGCCCATTTGTAGAAAAATCACAGAATGCCCTGTGATCAGTTATGGTCCTTTAAGCACAGCCACAGTAAAGGCAGTTTCTGAAAGGTGGGTAGGAAGTTGGAGGAAAGGTTTCCAGCTAAGCCTCTGTGGGGTGCCCATGAGCCTCTGTGTGGTGCCCATGAGCCTCTGTGTGGTGCCCATGAGCCTCTGTGGGGTGCCCATGAGCCTCTGTCAGGTGCCCATGTCAGTGGGGTTTTAGGCTCAGCTCCAGGATGGAGATGTCTCCTGTTCCCTAGATCCTCAGTGTGTGTGTCTACACCGCACATCCACTACATCCTCCTTGTAGCTCTGGTGCTTCAGGAAGTACCACTTGGTTACAGAAAAGACATATTTATCCAAAGACAAGATGTAGCCTGTCACAAGAAAGAGCTCTCAAAGCAAGCACATTTTCTTGATTTAGAAATGATTTTACATTGGAAAGAATCATGTGTTCCAGAGAATAAAGACATTTTTAGTAGACACATATTCCCAATTAAGACATACTGCCAGAGATTGGCTTTGAGCTAACCATTAAAGGCCTTTCAATCTTTAGGCTTCCAATGTCCTGGTTCTCCGGCCAGCATGCAGGTTCATTTAAAGATGTTCAAAGGAAGCCTCTGGCTTCAGTTTTCAAATACACAAACAATCATTTCTGCTGTCCTCCGAGTTTATCTGGCTTATCTTTTTATATCCTCTTAAAAATTCAACCCACTCATTTATAATCCTTTCCGGTCCTATGTAAATAGTTTTGTGGATAAGCAAACAGACCACCATACTGGGCTCCTCCACTTCCCACAGAACTTGGTAGTATCCATCAGCCACAGCTGATGGAGCCCCAGAGGCAACAAAGCTTGGTTGGCTTCCAGCAACGGGTGGGGCAGGGCTGTGTTTGGGTTTGTCTGGGATGCCCATTTCTGGCCAGGCCACAGTCCCATGCTTTTCCTGGCTCCCTTTTGTGTATGCCAGCTTCCCCCTGGCCTTGGGCCAAGTCCCTGGCTTATTCAGGAGCCCTTTGTTCCCTTTCTCCTATCACAAAGGGGACTTGCCAAGGCTCTCCTCCCCTCTCTGCTAGGAGCCATTTCACTCCCAGCCTACAGAGAGGGCTTTGCCTACCTGAGTTTAGACCTGCTGGTGTCTGCACTGTGTCTCTGGATTCTCTGCCCAGAAAAACAGTATTTTTTTTTTTTTGAGGCAAGTTCTTCTCATGTGCCACTTAGCTGACAATCTAGGTATTTACCTCCCAAAGGTCTCTTATTAGAGCAGTGTTAGCCCTAATCCAAGGATCCTTAGTCTCTTAGTTCCAGGCTACAAAAAAACAGGGCCATGCAACTAGAAGATTATACCATGGGTCCTATCTGAAGGTCACTGGCTTCTTAGTTGTGCAAGACCACAGCATCTGCCACCCATCCCTTCTACTTGTTTCTCATTATTGACAGAGACCAGACTCTTGGCTTTATTTCTTAGAAAATCAGAGCTAGACAGACCGTGGGGAAACTGAGGCCAGCAAAGATCAATGAGCTGACAGTAAGTGTCTAGCTAGTGGCAGAGACAGGATTAGACCAATCTTGTCTCCTGGTCAAGGCTAAATGTTTGTGTGTCCATTTTCTCCCAGAAGGACTTGGGCATTGGGCTACATACTTTCTAAAGTTCCTGAAGCTTCTGATGGCTTCAGTGTTTCCTTTGATACCTTCTCCCCTCCACTGGCAGTTTCTAAACTGATTCCAGTGGATTTAGGATCAAGAGGTATATTGTCCAGTAAGGGTTGGGGAATCCTCAGAGGCCATCTATCCACCAGGGAGGACAGAGGAGATACACACACTATCTGGCACCAGGTTCTGAGTCTTGCAGTCTGATGTGGTAGAGAGTACCAATACTCGTGTCCAGTGGTGAGAGTGTGGGGATTATGGGAATCATTTCTCTCTAAATAGATAGAGATGGAAGCGATAAACAGCAGCATTATTAATTTAATGAGCTCTCCCCACCTGGGTGTCCAGGAGCAGCAGGCAAGGCAACCTCATCTTCCCTTTCCCCCTAGACAGGGTCTCATGAAGCCAAGGCTAGCTTCAAACTCACTAGGTAGCCCAGGATGACCTTGAATTTGATCTTCATGTATGTAGTGCTGGGGCTGGAACCCTGGGCCGTGTGCTTGCTGGGTTGTCTTGTTTGCTTTCTGTTGCTGTTATAATACACCCCAAGCACAAAAGCACCTTGGGGGAGGAAAGGGAACAGGTTTATTTGGTTTACACATCCATATCACAGTTCATCGTCACAAGAAGTCAGGGCAGGAACTTAAACAGGGCAGGGACCTGGAGGCAGGAGCTAAGGCAGAGGCCATGAAGGGACACTGCTTGCTGGCTTGCTCAGCCTGCTTTCTTCTAGAACTCAGGACTACCTGCCCAAGGGTAGCACAGCCCACAGTGAGCTGGGTACCCTCACATCAGATATCAGGTGAGAAAAATTCCCCACCCACCAATCTCATGGAGGCATTTTCCTAATTGAGGTTCCCCTTTCCCAGAGGACCCTGGCTTGTGTCGAATTGACTAACCAGCACACCAGCTACTGTACCATCAGGGCCACAGCCCCAGACTCTTAACAGGCTCTGACATCTGTCAGGCAATATTGTTGTTGAACTTTATCTTTATTCTATAACATACTTTGTTTTTACTTCATAAAAATATGGGAACGCTGGGAAAACAATGAAATAAAATAAATCTCAATTCTGTTATGTAGCAAAGACTATCATGGGTTTGTATTTATGAATGGGATTGGCTTGTGTTTACTACTTTACACCCGCTCTCTACCCCCTGTGCGACATGATATCATTATGAGCATTTATTTTCCCTGGGAAAGATTCCATTCAATCCGTCTTCCCATCGTAAGCAGTGGGTGGTCTAAGAGTCCACAGCTGTTGGGGATGTGGGGCAAGCTGTGGTCCACTGCGCCACAGTGGGTGGGATGGGCCTCAGCCACCGTGGGGATTCCGGGACCCCCTCCTGAGCGCCGCTGCAGCATGAGACAAAATGGGCTGCTGCCGTGTGTGTTCTCACACCCCTAGGTCTTCATTTTTTAATTTTTACCCAAATAGAAAACCCTTGTGGACGTGACTTTGGAAAATAGCAACATCAAGGATCAAATCAGACGTTTGCAGCAGACCTACGAAGCGTCCATGGACAAGCTGCGAGAGAAGCAGAGGCAGTTAGAGGCTGCTCAGATGGAAAACCAGCTGCTGAAGATGAGGGTAGGGCAGCCGACCTTCCCCACTGACCTCTCTCTTCTCCCCCCTTTTCAGTTCTTCATCTCCCTTCCCCCCCATTCTCTTCCCCATCAGAGTTTCTTACAGAGATGGTGTCTGTTCACCGCTCCCTGCCTAGAGTCGGGGCACTGCACAAACACTCCATGGGGCGTGCCTCTCTAACTACAAGGCTAACTACAGTGGCCTCAAGGCGTTCCTCAAAGCACCATGACTTTGCCATTATGTTATAGGGAAGGCCAGTGGGAGACTGCCTGGGATACGCTCAGCTCTGAAGGGCTCTCCCTTCACTCTGTGTCTGCTCTTTAAAGTTCCAGGGTCTGTCCCCGCCCTACACGTGCATGGCCCCACAAAGATCTGTCCCCCTAACCACTGGGCTGCCTGAATGCCTAAGCTGTATTTGTAAAACTTTGAAGTCTTCTGGGCCTTCCCCAAGTGGGCTTTTTTTTTTTTAAAGCACCTATTATATAATGGTTTCCATATGACATTTCCATACATATATCATGCATATATCAAGTGATCATATCTGCGCCCTCATTACTCTTTCTACCCCTGCCCCTGGCTCTTGTGGACCTCTGTCCTTATCCCAGCTAAACCCCATTTTCCTTTTATGTCTTTCTGCGTACGTGAGTGTAATTAGGTTTACTCACAGGAGAATGGGTGGGGGATTATGTATGGGAGCACTAGCAACCAACAACTACACCCCTAGAGAAACCGTCTCTCTTTCCCAGCCACCATCAAGAAAAGGTGTGGCTTCATAGGCCTGTCCTCCAAGACTGTGTTTGCACAGCCTTAAACTGTTCTGTAGATCATGTGTAACTTCTCACCGAGACCAGAGTATGTCAGAGAAGAGTGGAGCTGCTAATAACCCAATGAGGAAAACCACCCCGCAGTGCGCCCTTCCCGGTGGCTGCCATGCTAATACTGTATTCTCTGTTGTTCCCCTCTGCAGCCCTGCCGTGACAGCCGCCCTGGGCTCAGGCTAGGGTAATAGACCAGCCCTTTTTTTGTTCTCTCTCCAAATAAGACAACTCTTTCTGCTTTTATTATTTTTAATTATGTGTTTATATGTGTATCTGAGTGTGGCTCTGTGTACCCGAGGGTAGTGCCCACGGAGGCCAGAAGAGGGCATCAGATTTCTCAGAGCTGGAGTTACAGATGATCGTGAGCCCCCCTGACGTGGGGGCTGGGAACTGAATTCAGGTTCTCTGGACGATCAACAAGTCCTCTTAACCGCTGAGCCATCTCTTCCGTGCTAGGTCAGTCTTTCTCTTTACAATTTTATTTATACATTCTATTTCTCACTATTTCAGAATTTTAATTTTGAAAATTAAAAAAAAAAAAGATTGTTGTGGAAGAAGTCAGCAGTTCCTGAATTAAACCTTATGTATCTGTTTACCCCACAAGCAAGCATTTATTGAGCACCTACTGTTTGGGTCTGTCCTGTGTGTTCCTATTTCCCTCTGGGGTGCTATGTTACCATAGGACAAGGTAGGCTCAAAGTCCAGATCCCTCGTGTCCAGCCTACAGCGGCCTGCTTTAGAAATTGATGCTGAGTTTGGTCCCGGTCACTAGGAGTGACTGGAGTGCAGTGTGAACCGGCTTCAGGCGGAGCCCGTTCCCCTGGCACCCGTGCAGTAGCAATGGCGTGAGGGGTGGATGGGTTCTAAGTTCATGACAACCTTTACTCAGGAGTTTCCATCCTGAGTCCTTGCCCAGTGAGGACCATCCAAAGGCATCAAGAGGGACTTGTCACATCTTTGGAGTAGACACCATGCAACTCAGAAAGGCCAAAGGATGCCTCCCTTTCTCAGAGGTGAGGCACTCACCAGCTCAGGGGCCTTAGATGAGCAGATGCCGGGGGTGGGAGGGGCAGAGGCGAGGGCACACCCACAGCAGCAGCAGCATCTGGTCAGTGGTATGAGGTCCTTATGGAAGGCAGGAAAGGAGACACCATCTCTGGAGATCTACCCACCCACCCCAGCTCCTCAGAGTCTCTCATGCTGCACCAGCTCCAGCTGGCCACTAATGGATCCCAGCCCAGTGGCCATACTAGGCCAAGATGCTTTCAAAGACAACAGCTTAGGAAGCATGCAGTGTGGGAAAGATGAGCTCAGAGTTTTTACTTGTGTTTAACAAGGCCTGACTTAGGGATGCGGTTGTTCAGTGCCATGAATGGGATTGATTGGAGAAGCTACCTTTAAAATAATTAAGCCGTGCACGTATGCGCACATATGTTACGTGTGGCTGTAAGTCAAGAGGTCGGCGTCAAGTGTGGTTGCTCAGGAGCTGTCCATCTTATCTTCTGAGACCCAGTCCCTCACTGGAACCCAGGGCTTGCAGTCTATCGCTGGCCGGCCAGTGAGCCCCAGGGTCATCTGACTGTCTCTCACAACTACTCAGTGCTGGAAGTTTCAGTATGTGCCACCACCAGTTGTTCTTTCCTTTCCCTTCCCTTCTTTCTTTTTCTCCCCCCACCCCCCCTTTTTTTTGCATGAGTTCTAGAAAAAACTTTATCAACTCAAACCATCTCTCCAGCATTAAGAAGTGGGTGGCCTTGTGAAAAATTAATCGTCTGAAACACCTTGTCTCAATCATCCTAAGTCACATAGTATACACTGCCATCTCGCACTGGTGTGCTCTCTCTCTCTCTCTCTCTCCCTCTCTCCCTCTCTCCCTTTCTCCCTCTCTCCCTCTCTCCCTCTCTCCCTCTCTCCCTCTCTCTCCTTCTCTCCTCTCTGTGCCCCCCTGCCTGCTGCTTCTCTCTACTGCAGACCCCTGGGGATCGGACCTCTGTGCCTGTGCGTAGAGATGCCCGAGGGGTAAGGGACAGGCTGCAGTTCTGCACTGAGACTCTTTGCAGGTGGAGTCATCGCAAGAAGCCAACGCTGAGGTGATACGGGAGATGACGAGGAAGCTCTACAACCAGTATGAGGAGAAACTGCAGGAGGCACAGCGCAAGCACAGCGCGGAGAAGGAGGTGCTCCTGGTACGTGCGTGCTGCCTACAACAGAACACGCGGGCAGGTGTAGGGGAAGGTTTTGTCCTTGAAGGGAGTCATGAGATTGGATGTAAAGAGGAGCCGGGGGATTCATTCATTCATTCATTCATTCATTCATTCATTCATATTTATGCCATGGGTGTTATATGCTTGTGTGCACTGTGCACACAGGTGCCCTGGCTCATGTGTTCCTTATGGCAGTGAGAAGTTTATACTGATATTGTGCCTCTGCCATTCTCCACCTTCTTTATTGTTTATTTATTTTGAAACAGAGTGTTTCACTGAACTTGGAGTTTGCCATTTAGTCTAGGCTGCTGGCCAGCAGTTTCCCAGGATTCCCCAGCCCTTTGGCCGTGTGTTAGCTTCCGCAGGGCCGGGGTCCCAGCATGCACTGTCATGCCCAGCTTTTACGTGCGTGCTAGGGATCTGGACGCAGGGCCTCATGCTTGCACAGAAAGCTCTTCACCCACTGAGCTATTGCCCTGGCCCAGGAAATTTATTTGGTTGTTCATTTGCCCTCAGTTTTTCCTTCTTCTGGAATAACCCAATGGCTCTGTCTCAAAATACACATTTCTCCAGCTAAAAGGACCAGTCACCAGCATCCAAGTGGACCCTGCATTTGTCTGTTGACTCCATTTGTTTCTCCTTCTGAAAGCCCCACTTCCCCATCCTGGATAGTCCCATCCCTCCCCACTGACCTTGAACGTTCCTCCCTCCCCATCCTGAGCTCTGCCATTTCCACAGCTAGAAAGCCGGTCTCCCTCCCTCCTCCTGGCTGCTGGATTGCACTGTGCTTCTGTCTGGAGCTGGGCTCGCATCGTGGCCCCTCTAGGACAGCACACATTCTCTGAAGGAGTCGCTGTCCCTGTCTCTCCAACCCCACCTTACAACTGTCTGGTTTATCTGTGTCCTCGGAGGGTTAATCAATGCACAGATTTTTTTTTTTTTTAAATTTCCATAAGAGTAAGTCGGCACATTGCATTGTGGGAGGAAGATCTGGAAATTCATTCTACTTCAGTTGTATGTTGGCCCACACAATGACACTCGGAGCATTTGAATAGTGTTTTTTAACCCTTTACAGGCTATTTTTTTTTGTTTCTTCCCCCCCCCACACACACACACACATCTTTGGAACATACGCTTTCAGGAGAGACAGTTACAGACCCATTGAAAAGCCACACGAGGGGCCAGTGAGCTTGCTTAGCATGGTGGTTCTCAGCCTGTGGGTCGAGACCTCCTTGTGGGTTGAATATCCCTTTTACAAAGGTTACATATCAAATATCCTGCCTATCAGATATTTACATTGTGAGTCATAACAATGGCAAAATTACAGTTATAAATAATGAAGATAATTTTATAGCTAGGGGTCACCACAACACGAGGAACTATATTAAAGTATTATGGCCTTTTGGAAGGCTGAGAACCCCGTCAGATAAAGATGCTTACTGCCAAGATGATGAGCTGAGCTTGACCCTGAAGCCCACACAGTGGACGGAGAGAACAGACATTTGAAGCTACCCTCTCCCCTCCACACTCTCCACCACATCCACATGCACCTGTGACACCCATATCCCCTCAATACACAAAATAAAATAAATGTGAAATAAAGAGGAATAGCTACATGGCATGCATTGCTCAGAGGTGAAACCAGGCTCAAGACAGTTGCGTCCACTCTGCGCGAGGCACCCGGGTCCCAGGGTCATGGTTTCCCTGGGGAGATCATGGCCCAGTGAGGTACTGTGTGGACTTAGGTGAGTCACCCGGGTATCTAGGCCGTGCTGAGGAGAGTGTGTGCCTGTTGCAGGAAGAAACCAACAGCTTTCTGAAAGCGATCGAAGAGGCCAATAAGAAGATGGAGGCGGCTGAGCTCAGTCTGGAGGAGAAGGACCAGAGGATCGGGGAGCTGGACAGGCTGATTGAGCGCATGGAGAAGGTGACAGCGCAGCCTGGGCCTGCTGCCCACCCGCCTGGTCCCCTGGCCCCACCGTTTGCTTGACTCTTGCCAGCCTCCCTCCCAGTGTGCAGGGAAACCCACCCTGTAAGGTGGCACGGAAGGGAGCCGAACGAAGCTCTTGTCTTCCCCTCCGGGAACTATTGGCTGTTTGTTTCCGCAGTGCTAGCTACAAACCTATCAGGCCAAGCCCATCACAGTTGTTTTGATACGTTTAAAAGATGTCACATGTAAAATTCTTTCTGCAAATTACTATTGCATCAGGCAGCTTTGTGGGTGCCCCCAGATGTGCTCTTTAACCCAATGAGGCAATGTGTTAGGAGGCTCCATCAGCGCCCCGCCCCCTCGTGTGTCTGGGGCAGGCTGACTTTTGCATGACACATCTGTCACCTGAATGAGGTGTGGAGGCAGACTCTCCAGTGTGTGGTAAACAGGCTGACGATGGGGCGGGGGCTTACAGAGCTGACAAGCCAGTCTACAGGCAGGAGCAGAAATGGAGCAGGAAGGGGAAGAGAAAGGATCGGAAGGAAGGAGAGAGCATGGTGACATCGGGCAGCTGACAGCTGGCTTCTAGGTGGGACCAAAGTGGAGCCTGGTTTCTGAGAAACAGCTCTCAGGCTACTCTGTGGCTGCAGATAGCACTGACCCACCACTGACACGAGGTCATTAGCAGCCAGTGCCAGGGTCTGCATCCTGGAAACCTCCAACCTAAGGACAGAGCGAGGTCCTGTCTGGGCTCAGATAGATCTGAGGGTGGGCTCTGAGAGCTCCCCACCTGCTCCCCACCCGGTGACCCAAGGCCTTCATGCCTCTGAACCCACCTTTGCTGGCAGCGTTCTGAAAATGTTTTAAGGGATTTTGCTATATTAATAACTATAATGTATGTCTAGTGAGATTTCAGTGATGACAGGTTCTGCACTTTTATTAACAGTTCTCTTAAATGTTAATAAGTTAAATAAATGTTAAATTAAACTTAAATTTACACACACACACACACACACACACACACACATTTATATATTCAGCAAAGTGTATGAAGCCTACAGCTTGACACACATATGTTTCTTATTGCTACTAAAATAAATTGCTGAAAAGTAGCTTTCAGTAACGTAAATTTATTGTTTTCAGTTCTGGAGGTGAGAAGTCCCAGAGTCAAGATGTTGGCAGGGTTTTTGGAAGTTTGAAAAGAAAGTCCATTTCCTTGCCCTTTCCAGCTCCTGAGAGCTACCTGTACTGCTTGGCTTGTGGCCCATACCCTGGTGTCAGAGTCAGCCATGTAACATGGTCTTAGCTCCCCAACATTAACTCCCGCTGCCTCCTCCAGCTTGATTCATGAGACCATACAGATAGGTCACGAACCATGTCCTCGCAGTTCCTCTTTATGTGTGAGATGGTGTGTTTATGAGGGACTAGGACCTGTGTTGGGGGAACCATTGTGCTGGCCATTATGTCCAACATATATGTTTTATAAGTGATTATCCAGCATATATGTTTTATAAATGATTTTCCAGCATCTGTGTTTTATAAGTGAATTCCTGGGTAAACACACCTGGGTTGGTCCAAAGCCATTACCTGAATTTCAGAGCCTCTTTGCTAGATGGTTTTGAAAACAATCAGGATTCACAATGCCATAGGCTGCTGATTTACAACATAGATTATCATTATTTAGAACTATAAGTTTTCATAAGACATGTGATCCTGGGCTGGCGTTCATGTGGTTTGACTAGAGTGTTTGTTTGTTGTTGTTTTTTTCCCCCAAATGCCTATGCATTGGACCCCTTTGAGTTTTGAGCTCTGGCCTAGTGGGTGTGTAAAACCAGGGAGTGGTGTACAGACTGGGTGTGCCTGGTGTTCATCTTCTGTCTAGCTCCATCTGGATCCATTGATTATGTCTGTTTTAGGAACGGCATCAACTCCAGCTCCAGCTCCTTGAGCATGAGACAGAAATGTCGGGGGAGATGGCAGATTCCGACAAGAACAGGTGAGGCAAGCCAGCGGTGGACCTAGAACAGCTCAGAGGCAGATGTGCACATTGGTTTTGTGTGTATGTCTGTATGTGTGTTTGTGTACGTATGTGTGTTCTTAGAAGATGTCTGGCATCCTTTTCTCGTCACTTTCTACCTCATTCTTTTGATCCAGGCTCTCTTGCTGAACCCAGAACAAGGCTGGCAGGGAGCAAAGCCCAGTCATCTTTGTCTCCCCTCCCCCAACGTCCACAGCTATGCCTAAGTGTTTACATGGTGTTGGGGATTTGAATTCAGGTCTTCATGCTTGCCTAATAAGTCTTCTTATCCACTGAGGCATCTATCCAACCCAGCGTGCACTGCTTCCGATAGCTCATTTGAGTCTTGTGCTTTCATTTACGTGGTCCTCGCTTAGGACAAACCTATATATGTAAGTGTGGCATTGTCAGAGAGGGCCCAGTGTGGCTCCAGTTCTTTCGGGAGCTTGCAGCCATGTCTCACCGCTGGCTGTTAGTTCAGTGGGACACATCAGAAGTTGGCCACAGAAGTCCATCCGCATGTGCTCATAACGTGAGTGCACAGGATGCCCCTTCTTAATGAGATAACTCCTCAGCTGTGACTGAGGCCATTTGTCCTGGAAACTGTCTCCATGCCTTGCATTGCCCTTTGGTCACGAGCTTGTGAGACCCTGCATGGAAATGACAGGGGTCATACACGGTTTTCTAGAAATCATGATTTTCTAAAATGGTTTTCTAAATCAACACGATTTTCTAGAAATCAAAAGGCAGAGAGGAAGGAAAGCCAGGCTGGGCTGATTGGAGCCCTTGGGCAAGTCACCCGACCCTGAGGCCCTTTGCCTCCTGTGGGGTGGAAACTTGTTCTTGTTCTTGTTTTTGTTATTTTTCTTTTTTTTTTCCGAGACAGGGTTTCTCTGTGTAGCCCTGGCTGTTCTGGAACTCACTCTGTAGACCAGGCTGGCCTACTTGAACTCAGAAATCTGCCTGCCTCTGCTTCCCAAGTGCTGGGATTAAAGGCGTGCACCACCACTGCCTGGCGGAAACTTTTTCTAAGTGAGGAATAGTTATGTTGTCCAGATGTCCATCCCTATGATTCACATTGTGTGGGAACTGTGACTTACTACCTGCTCCGTAGTATGTGCTGGGAAAAAAACCTGCTTTCCTCAATTTAAAATATTTATTTATTTATTGTGCAGGTGTGTACATGTGTTATAGATGTTCCTTGGCATGAGTGTGGAGATCAGAAGACAACTTTCAGGAATTAAGTCTTTCCTTTCAGCATATGGGTCGTGTGGGGAATCAGACTCAGATGACCATGCTTGGCAGCAAGCACCCTCCCCCGCTGATCCATCTCGCTGGCCCTTCTCCTGTGACTTGAGAGTTTTCAGAGTTGTTGGGGTCCTCACTAGTTTCTATTGTGGTGCTCATGAAGCACCTGGTTTTGCTGGCAAATGGGACCCAGACACTCAACATTTTCTTCCAGTGTTCTGCTCTCATGACACACAGACACAGCTATCTGCCAGCTCCCTCGGTTAGTTTGAGCTGAGCAAAGACAGAATAATGTTTCTTTTAAAAAGCTCAGAAATGTCCTGGGGTGTGGGGTGAAGGGTTCTCCGTGTATACCTTGATTGTTCAGTCAATGAGGAGCACAGCAGTGACGTGTGCAGTCTCTTCTGGATTCCACCCTTGATTTCGGGGGCTTCCTGTCTTCTTAGATTTTCCTCCTCTGTCCCCCTAATTAGGGTCACTGACC
This sequence comes from Apodemus agrarius, assembly GCA_964023405.1. NCBI lineage: Eukaryota > Metazoa > Chordata > Mammalia > Rodentia > Muridae > Apodemus > Apodemus agrarius. Next base: position 74,705,119 of record OZ030012.1, on the reverse strand, counting down.
GCATGTTCCTGTCTGCATTAACCCCCAAGCAGAAAGCCTCTCATACTTCTCAGTAGAGAAAACCCTTCTCATTCTGACCCTGAAAAGTACAGACCTGTCACTATACAGAGGGACCTGAAGGAAGGTGCTCTTTCTAGGTAGCGGTACTGGCTGTTTTGAGTCAGGGCTCCGAGCTCTCTTTTCTTCCTCAGGTACCAGCAGCTGGAGGAAGCGTCGGCCAGCCTCCGAGAGCGGATCCGACACCTGGACGACATGGTGCATTGCCAGCAGAAGAAAGTCAAGCAGATGGTTGAGGAGGTAAGCTCTGGAGAAGCCTGGGGCCCAGGACAGCTCTCTGTTATGGGGAAAGAGACCACTTTAGCTCATACCTGACTTTGCCCAGGCCACTGTCACCACAGCCCAAAGGGACAGACATTCCTTGTGTGCTGTGCGGACCAATGACTGTACCTCTCGAAGGAGGGTTTTCTCTAGACCAGAGTGTTGGTCAAGTGCAGTTCATAGTGTGCACACTCTCCAAGCATGGTGGCCTTAGGGGACAAAAGGTGACAGAAGGTGACCTCGGCCCAGGCTTCCCTCCAAACCTGCCCTCATCTCCCGCACCAGCCGCTGTGCCTTTCCCTGGGTGCACCTGTTTCTTCTGCCCCTTTCTCTCCTTCCCATGATGCTCTGCTCCCTGTGCCCTCTCCCCCTCGTCTTGTCTCTCACTCTTGTTTCCTCCGTCTTTTCTCTCTTCTACATCCTTCCTTTCCTTAACTGTGTGTGTAATATGAAAAGTTATATATTTAGTCTGCTGGGAAGCTTATTGTTCTACTGTGTTTTTTAATGAGAAGAAAAGCAGGTAGGTTGGACATTTACTTCTCTAAGAAGAGAAAGAGTGATTTCCCTTGGCTTAGCATGCTCTGCCTCTCCTTCTGGTGATGGTCAGTTGAAACCCCATGTGTGCGGGAAATCCACAGCCAGCCACATTAGAGACGCTTCTTAGTTTCTTAATTTTAAAAAAGTTGGTAGATAGAAATCAAATAGAAAAATCTGAGAGAGAAATAACAGTAGTAAAAGGGTTATACATATCTAGGGTCTAATTCTCTAGCTTGAAAAGTAAAGTCCAATAAATTAAAAGTTTGGTTGTGGGGGCGGGGGAACCTATTTTCCCTTATTTAATCACCACTTTAAACTGTGTCCATTTTGTGTATGCCTGTGTGTGTGTGTGCATGTGTCCATGCTTGTTCCATGTGTGTGTGCATGTGTGTGGGGGCCTGGAGACAACCTTAGCCTCTGCCTCAGGTATCGTCCACTGATTATTTGGAAACAGGGTCTTTTACTGGCCCGAAGCTTGACAGTTAGGCCAGACTGGCTGGCCAATAAACCCCAGGGGTCCTTATTTCTCCACTTCCTGGGAATGGGATTACAAGCCTGTACCACCACACCTAGCCTGTACCACCACACCTAGCCTGTACCACCACACCTAGCCTGCACCGCCACACCTAGCCTTTTCCATAGGTTGTGGGATCGAATTCTGATTATCATACTTGTAAGAAAAGCACATTACCAAGTGAGCGTCTCCCCAGGTCTGACTATCATTAAAGAAATCATTAATATTTAAAATATATCTACTTTCAATAAGTTATACACATAACAGATGAAATTAAAAGCATATCTACTTTAGCAGTCTAGGAAATGCTGGGGTGTTCCTGGAGTAGGGGTAAGGCCCGGAAACTAACTATGAGGGTGGGTGGGACACTTTATTTTATTAGGTGTAGAATAAACATTCACAGGAGATAAAATCTTGTCTCCAAATGAAAAGTCCGGCCTCACTATTGAATCTTGTATGGCTTGCATACAAGGGAGTGGGACTGCAGAAGCTGGGGAGGAGCCAGGCTGCATTCATGGGGAGCACCATCAGTAACTGTGATGGGTGAGGACCCCCTCCGTGGGCAGAAGTGTATTTGCCAAGAGAAGGCATCTCATCATCGCAGTGACCCTTGGCACACCTTCTCTGCCTCTCGGCTTCCCACGTATAGGGGGTGCCTTAATATATGTGATTCTCTTTCCTCGCAGCAGGGGTCTCTGCTCATATCTAGTATTAGAGAGACTATGTGTAGGCCCCAGATTGATTGGCTTTTGGATCAGTTAAACCCCCATCTAAAAGGAGTTGAGACTGGCGACAAAATCATAGACTTTTTTTTTAAATTTAAGATTTATTTATTATATGTAAGTACACTGTAGATGCCCTCAGACACTCCAGAAGAGGGCATCAGATCTCATTACGGATGCTTGTGAGCCACCATGTGGTTGCTGGGATTTGAACTCAGGACCTACGGAAGAGCAGTTGGCGCTCTTAACCGCTGAGCCATCTCTCCAGCCTGAGACTATTTTTTAAAAGGCCCTTTCAGACAAGTTCAGAATACTGTGTTTTATGTCCTCTTTCCAGAGTATAATGAATGTTCCTAATTAAAGGGGGGGGGGAGGAAACATACACTGGGCTCTCAGCATCCGAGGCATTTTGTTCTAGAACCTTCTAAGGATTTCAACATTTTTGGATGGTCAAGTCTCATACGTAGATGGCGCCGTCTTTGTACACTCCAGGCTTAATCCTCCTATGTTTTTTGTTTTTAAGATTTTTTTTTAAAGAATTATTTAGAGAGTGAGTGTGTGTGTGCTCTATATGAGTTCACTGATGGTTTCAGCCAGCAGAGGGCGTCAGATCCCCCCTGGAGCTGGAGTTACATGTGGTTGTGAGCCACTGTGGTCCTCTGGAAGAGCAGCAAGTGCTCCTAACTGCTGAACTGCCTCTCCAGTCTCCCTTCTGTGTATTTAAAATCATTTACAGATTACTTACACTACTAAAGGCAGTGTAAATTGTTGCTTTTCTGTGTTGTTTAGAGGATAAACATGAGGGAGAAATCTGTACCTGCTCAGCACAGATGTCATTTTACTTTTTCAAATAATTTTAATCTGCAGGTGGTTGAATCCACAGTGGTCAGAGCACAGAGGGCTGACCCTGCATGCATGTTTAAACAGGGACGTGTGCAAAGACTGGTGTCCATGCTTTTAGTTCACATTTCCCACACAAGTTTCTCATACTGAGTGTGGAAGTCAGTGACTTGAAAAGGCTGGCACTGTCAGGACAGCACTGTAAGAGGCACTAGCGCCATCTACCGGCTTCCTGGGTTTTAACAGCGAAAGGAGAATTTTAAAAGTCTATTCTGAATTTAAGATCTTTAAATTGGGAAGTAAAAATAATCAAGTTTGTCCAGCACATTGTGGTTGCTCCTAGAGAAAAAAAAAGAATAGTTAAAAACCCTTAATTATTGCGGGTGTTTATGAAGATGCCTTGTTTGAAGTTAGAAATGTGGCAAGTGCCGTGGCCAAGTGAACGTGTCGAGAGGAGCCACCAGGCTGGAAAAGAGCCGGGAGTTGTCGGAATTCAGGGGGAGGTGGGGGACTGGGGAGGGTATGGTCAAAGAGAGGTGCTGGAGCTGACTGTGGTCTGAGAAACTGTGGCCTTGTGGAACCAGGGGAGTGTTGTTCTGGTGCAGGGCCAGGCCAGAGCCACCGGGTGGCGCTCTCGATGAGGAAAGCATTGGGTCTCAGTGTACAGACAGCATTTTGATATTGGCAGCTCTGAGTCAGTATTTAGCCTCAGATCGCAGGAGCATCCCTTACAGAGTGAGAAGGTGAGCCCAGAGCTTGCTAGTGTTTCTCCAGGATCCCGGGTGGCCTGCAGGGATATTTGGTGGAAATTTGCTGAGTTAAAGAACATCTGGCAATGTTCTTTATTTTATTATTTCTTTGTGTGTGTGTGTGTATACATGTGTGTGTGTACATACACACTTGCCACAAGACATGTGTAGAGGTCAGAGCATGTCTCTATGGAGTCGGTTCTCTCCTTCCACCGTTACACAGGTTCCAGGGATCAAACCCAGTGGCCTGGCTTGCACAGCAAGCGCCTTTATCCACAGAGCCATCTCACCAGCTCCACCATGTTCTTAGATAAGAAACCGTCTCTAAAGAACAGACTTTAGACTGTGTCTGTTACTGTGATCTCAGCTTTGTCATTGCTTTACATAGAGAGGGCACACACACACACACACACACACACACACCTCTCAAAGGGGATGAGAGCCAGGCACCTCCAAATGCCATGTTCCAGTGACAATGTGTGACGTCTCTATAGTTATAGAACAAAAGGAAGTCCTAAATCAAGGCACTTTTAAAATACATTGTTAGGAGCATCAGCAGGCGGGGAAATCTGTTATATGTCATAGGTGCTGTCTGATGATGCTCTTGGCTTTGGGTGGTTGACCACTAATGGCCTATTAAATTAATACACCTCAGAAGGGAGTCACGTGACAGTCACAAAGACATTAGGTCAGACACAGTGGGCAATTAATAACAGCCCGAGATAATTTGCCTCTGGATCTGCAACATTCCTGCTCTCCACAATCAGCAAGGTCCCATCGGTCACCCAGCCTTGTAGACTCTTTAAAGCAGGTGTGGCTTTTTTCTGAGAACTTTGCTTCATTGTAACAAAATCAACACCATCACAAGTCAATCACCCCAGGTCACTTGGGCCTCGTTTTGAAAACTGCATCCTGAATTAGTCACCGAGGAATGCTGAATTCCCACTTCAGTGGGGAAGTATATTTTTAATCTGTCAACACCTGGTAAGCAGAGGGAGAGGCAGCTTTGAGCTGGTCCCGGCTGGTTCCGGCTGGTCCTGGCCGGCCTGGGGGTGCAGCCAGGGACCTTTGCCCTCCTTCCCTTAAAGCCCAAGGGTTTGTCTGTGCCACAGCTTCACCTTTCCCGAGGCCGGGACTCCTTGGTGATGTCTCTTACCATTTTGGGGGGGGGGTCCTATTTTGGTGATAGCAGCTTTGATGAAACTGTCAGTGGGGGGCTTATGAGCTCCCCGAATCCAGCTGTCGCTACTAAGTCTCCTAAAAACCTTTTATGTTAAGCAATATATTTTCCCCACCTCAGTAGACCATTACTTTTAAGAACATTGATCAAAATAAAGGTGTTTGCCCTGGCCTTTTCTGTCTTTGACTCAGAGCAAACTTGGCTTCTACCTCATGATAACCAGGCCAGGGCTCCATGACTGTCTTCCAGTATAGCTCTTAAGCATCGTTTCTTTTCTTTTCTTTTTTTTTTTCTCACCCTCTTTTGTGATGAAGTTTTCTCGGTCTCTGTGTGTATGAGTGCTTGTGTGTATGAGCACATGCATACCTGTCGAAGGCCAAGGTTGATACCACGTGTCTTTCCTGATCTCTTGTCACTGTGTTTACCAAGGCAGGGTCTGAGCTCACTGATGCAGCAGTCTAGCTAGCCAGCTTGCCCCGGGATCCCGTTTCCACCTCCCAGCCATCGGGATTATGGGTGGCCACCACACCACCTGAGCTTTTTATGGGGAGGCTGGGGATCCAAACTCAGATCCTTGCACTTGTGCGGTGACAGCTTTATCCACCCGGCATCTCCCTGGCCACCAGCAGAGCTGTTTGGTTAAAGTGGGAAGATACAAAGTGACATTGCCCTGTCTGCTTCTCCACCTGCTGGGCAAGCGAATCACCTGGGGAGCTTTAGAAAACCCTTCAAAGCTGGCAGATGCTGGTGGGAGCACATTGGGTATTGGGTTCTTGTGTGTGTGTGTGTGTGTGTGTGTGTGTGTGTGCGTGCATGTGTGGATTCTGTATGTGATTGTATTGGGTGTGTATGAGTGTATGAATGGGTGTGTGAGTTCTGTAAGTATGTATGTATGTGTATGTGTAAGGGTGAGTGTGTATGTGTGTGTGTGTCTAGTACCCAGCAGATTGGCTTTCCTATAGTTTCATGTCATCAGAGTGTCTGGCCAGCCTCCTTTAGAAGCTCCTGTACCCAGTGGCAAGCTGGCCACGAACTTACTGCAGGGCAGCATCTTAGAAGAAAAGCCTGGGGACTGGTAGCCAGGGCCAGGAGCAGGGAATTTAAAAACTGGTCCATCTCTTCCTGCTAGCCCTAGGCTCTGGGTCCTGGAGGCATTCCGTTGCATCATGAAAACATGCAATAGAGACTGCTGGAGTCCACGGTGCAGCAGTGTCCCATAGGTGCCAGGGATCCGTCAGATTCACAGGTGTGCCCTACGCTTTGACACAGCAGCACAGCATTATCGACAACTCGGGAGGGAGGGAGGGAGGGAGGGAAAGAGAGAGAGGGGGGGGGAGAGAGCTCATCCTGTATGTTACATAAATGTCTGGTTTTGCGTTGAGCTACATTCAGAGCTGCTGTCTTGGCTTTATGAAGCCTGTGGGATGAGGGTAGACCTGCCTGAAAGTCCAGTAGAGAGTGAGGTCAGTTGTTAAGCAGAAAATAGAGAATCTGTGTGTATACACACAGGCTCGCCCTGGGAGCATATGACCGTTCCCTTTGTTTGCATGGACTTGTCCTTGCCTTGGTTTTAAGCAGTGTTTCTAAACCTTTCTAATGCTGTGACCCTTTAATATAGTTCCTTATTCTGTTGCAACTTCATAACTGTAATTTTGCTACTTTTATGAATCTCAATGTAAATATCTGATATGCAGGATATCTGATGTGCAACCCCTCTGAAAGGGTCATTCAGCCCCCAAAGGGGTCACAACCCACAGGTTGAGAACCACTGGTTTAAAGGGTCCCTTTCTGCCTCACACATGGCTACACTGCCCCGCGCCAGTGAACAACAGAATGTAATACATTTATTAGCAGGGCCTGCCTCCCACAGGGAAACCAAAGGAGGACATGTTTGCAAGTTCCAATGAGTTGACTTTGGAAATCCCAGCTTATCAACTCTGACATTTTGCAGAGCAACAGTGCCTTGGCCTTGGGGAGCCGAGTCCTCTCGGAATAACTTGTCTGAGGATGAAGTGCTAAGTTTCTGGCTCTTTGACCAGTTCATAGAGCAAGTTCCCTTCTGTCCTTATAAAGCAAGTTTCTGAACTGTGGCCCCCCCCCCAGGCTTCAAGTCCACATATACCTCCTGCAGTCGGAGATCCTTATGCTCACATGTGAGGAGTGGCCTAGAAGACATGTGTACACTAGAACTTTAGAATCAAGCAGACCTGAGTTTACCAGTTGTGGAACTTTGAAGTTTTATTGATTTCCCTTTCCGAAAAATAGAATTAATATGAGTGTCTGCCTGAGAGTGTTTTGTGGGCTAGAATTAAATGAGTATATGTGTATGTGTGTATACATGTGTGTGTGTATATATATACACACACACACATGTATACACACATATATACACATATATGTGAGATTTTAATCTATCTATCGATCTATATTTTACTTATTATGTTCATTGAAACAACATGGAAAATACCTAATGAATACTAGCTACTACCAATATCTCTGCTCTCAATAAATGGTTTCCTGTGGTACAGATACAGTGTGGAGGTAAATGATCGGAGTATCCAGTTGATAGCTTCCCCCATACTCAGGGCTGGCCTCTTCTCCGTGGGGATCTTGGGAACCAGACTGGCCTCTCTTCTTTTCCATGCTGTGTGCTACTCTAGCTTAGCCATCGAAATACTTCATTGTTTTTGTTTGTTTGTTTGTTTGTTTTTTATTTCTGAGTGGGACTAGGGTCTCATGTTATCCAGGCTGGTCTCAAACTCAGTTTCTGTAGTGCTGGGGATCGAACCCAGGGTTTCACGCATGCTGGGCAAGAGGTCTGCCACATCCCTCATTGGGCTCTTGAGTAGAACAGTTCATTTCTATCTCAAGAACCTTCCATTTTAAGCGGCTCAGCTATTTGCTGGCACACAATTCATTTTAAAATTGTTGTTTGATGTGCTGAGATGCACAACATAAAAGGGTTCCTTGGGCGAATGTCCTGAACCCCCAGGACTCCCTATAACTGGTAAGTGGGCCCCTGGGGGTCAGGGAAGAGCCATGGCCCTGAAACTCCAACCCTAACCCACTCAACTGAACTGTCCCCAGATCATGTCGCACGAGCTCTTCTCTACGCTTAGTCTCCGGCTCTTTGGAAGATGATAAGAAGGTAGAGGCAGAGGTGGACGCGAACACTTGTACACTCTGCCGGGGAGGAGTTGGTGTGTATCTGTGCTGAGCCCTGGAACAAACAGGGAAGATACGCTATACGCTATTCAGAGGAACCCTTGGGGTGCTCCCTTGCGAGAACACTCTCAGACAGTAGCCGCTACACATACAACCTTAAACTGCACATCAAAGAGCTCTGAGATCCACGGGGATATTTCGTTTTTTTTGAAACTTGGGTTCCTAGACATCAAAGCAAGAACTGCACTGAAAAAAAAAAAGACTGTTAAAAATAATTGAGAAACTGCCGGGTGGAACAGCCCCAGAAGATGCTCACTGAGGAGAAGGGAAGAGAGGCAAAGAGCGCCAGCGCTCTGGGAAGGAGGCGCCCCGAGCCGGATCACACTCCCCAAAATGCCGATGTGGCCAAATGTCCACGTAGTTTGGTTTAATTTGTATATGGTGGCCCTCGTCTTTGGAGATGGCCCTCTAGGTGTCTTCTCTGAGTGACTGTCTACAGTCATTGTCCGATAATGTCTCTCTCTCTCTCTCTCTCTCTCTCGTCTCGTTTAAGGAAAGTTTGCTTTGCTTCTAACCCTCTGAGCACTTCGTCTGAATAGACACAGTTCAGACAGCTTCAGGAGAAGTGGGAGTATGCCCAGTGAAAAGAGAACTCCATCTAGCTAAAACGTATGGGACTGAGATAAGCAAGGCATGCGAGGCCCATGATTTACCTTCACAGAGGCCGTTGTTAATCACCAGCATGCTGTTACTTCATCGAAATGTAGCAAGGGCTGCTGGGAGCTAGCGGGTGGTACTGGCCTCCATCCGCCTGTAGACTGGGTGGTAGAATGAGTACCCCTCTGGCCTCGGCATTCTACAAGTCTCTTGTTTTGTCGTTTCTCCATGGGGAATGTGTTTGTTGGGTGGACGCTGCCTCGTCAGTGTTTGCCTTGTCTTTCTATATCTGTGCTCTTGTCAAGTCCAGCTTATGGGAAGCAGGGGAGACCGCTCTGTACCTGTAAAGGGATCTTGGTGCTGTGAACTTGGCTGTGGCCCATTTAAAGCCGGACCCCCACATACTCTATAGGGAGTACCATAGTCAGAGTGGAAAAAAAATCACACATCCCCTCGTGATCCTGGGTGGTGACTTACCCGTACTCTTCCTAGGGACTCAGTCTCTGGGATTTCTTCCGGAGCAAGTCATTACCCAGGTTTAGAAGGTGAAATCACAGGACTTAGGGGAGTAGCCCTGAACCCCAGAGAAGGTGGATCTTGGGTGAATCTCTCTCCTGCTGTGGTGTGCTCATGTCTGTCTGAAGTTTCTTCTCTCTTGGGCTGGGGTCAGTCCCTGGAAGCCAGGGATGCCTTGTTCTGTGGATCGATGGGGAGTTGCCCAGTGTGTGAACACCGCCCCCTACCTGTTTCCTGAATGCTGCCCTCCCTTTCTGTCCTGACCCTGGCTGTAGACTAAGTGGTGACCTTCTTAGATCTGGGTCTTCTGCTTCTCAAGGCTTTGCCTCCACAATCCTGTGTCTTAGATCTCTGTCTTCTGACCCAGGCTAGCATGGTATCAACTTGACTTACCTTGTTACCAAACCTGACTCTTTGTCACCCTAGCCCCCTTTCCCTCCTCTGGCTCTTATTTGGACCCTTTGCCTGGACTTCTAAGGCTGTTTCTTGTCTCCTGGCTGCTTTCCACCTCATTTAAAGGAGGTACTGCTCAAAACTTGAAGCAGGATTTTTTTTTTTAAAGCCAGTGAACTTGTTATTGTTTCAGAGTCTAGTGGTTCACATAATATAGTCACTTCTTTATTTTAAAATCTTAGTACTTTATGTAAAACATGAAGTTTTTAGAAGTATCACAAAGAACACAGTTGAGTCAGCCTTTCTTCTCTATGCATTCTAGATTAAAACAAAACCACAAGAACAGACAGACCCTGCATAGTCAGTGCCTTTAGTGTGTAATCCTTGTCAGCCTGGTGCGTGTTCACTGTGGATTGGGGGGCACAGTGGTGTCCTCCACTGGCTGGTCAGGCTTCTGTGAACTAATGCTCAGGCTTCACTGAGTTTTAAAACCAATCCTTTACCTTCCCTCCTGATAATTTGTACAAACTCTCTGTATGGTTGGCATGGATCATTTATTGAAAAATACTTGAATGATGTTATTATCTGCTAGTCAGTGGGATTTGTTTGTGGCATCTCTTACATAAATACTGTTTTTTCTATGGTTGCATTTATCAATTTTCTACAATGTTGTATGTCTTGTTTGTCATTTTCTGTAACAGTTTTAAAGTTGTGTTTGTCGTCTTTTTCTTTCATTGGAAACCCGCATGCCCATCCCCCCTCCTTTCCATCCTCTGTTTTTGTCTATGGCACTTAAACCAGATTTGGTGTGTTTTGCCTTCGTCCCTCTGTGGCTGTTCTTCTTGGTTTGTTTGTGTCTTTCTCCCCCTTATAGAATGGAAGCTCTGTGAGGGCAGGGTCTTTGGCCTGTTTCATTCATGACTGTATTCCTAGAATGTCTAGAATGGTCACTGGTATCCAGTAGGTGCTCAATAAATACTATTTTTGGACAAATAAAGACTAAGCCATCTGAAATTTATTTTTGTGTTTCTGGTGTGAACAGGGTCCACTCTCTGTCTCTTCCTGGCTCACGAGAAGCTTGGTTTTCGATATCATTATCCACTGTGTTTTTTTTCATATCACCTTTGTCAACCTGTAGTTCTTTCCCCCATGCTATTGTCTTTAAATATTATTTTCCTACCTTTCTGCCAGAGTCTATAGTCTATAGTCTTTAGACTTAGGAGTTGGGCATGAGGAGGAGGGAGAGGCCAGTCCAGCCTATCAGTAGCTAGATTATCAGTGAGCCTTTAAGACATATCTTCTGTAAAGTGGGTATAAACACAGACAGAGTTCCTTCTCAAAAGGGACTTTCTGAATGATATCTAAACTCATCAGAGGGTGAGGGAATATTCTAAGTGAGATATCCGGTTCTAAGCCATGTGTCCTGGGAATGCAGAGGCTGGACAGTCTATCCTAAACTCTGAAGAAATGAAATCTGGCCTTGCCCCTACCTCTGCTTCTGATTAGGCTTTGTGCTGCAGACAAATCCACAAATCCCTTGTCTTTTCCAACATTCTGATTCTTTTTCAATAAAAGGAAACCAATCCTAACAGTACCTGCTCCGGAGGTGCAGGTGGACTGGCTGGCAGTGTGTGTGCCAAGTGCTTGTTACCACAGTGCCTCCAAAGGTGACCTAATTCTCCTGAGGGTGGAGAGGCTGTGGGGAGGAGGCAGTGTCTGAATGCGTCCTGCAGGATGGGTTGGATTTTTCTAGGCAGAAATTGAATGGGTGGAAGAGGTCATGCCAGATAAGATATAGAGTAAATAAAACCAGAAACATGAAGACCAGCCGCTGTAGGGTGAGCCCAGGCACAGATCCAGTTTGCCTGGATTAGACGAGGGAGTGACCAATGGAGAGGCTAGAAAATGTGACTTGACACCCATTGGGGTGGGCAGTGGGTACTGAGCCGAGACCGAGGTTATGACCACTCGTGATTTGTCAGCATGCTCCTGCTCCTACTGCTCAGGTGAGTCTGAGCCTCAGAGTGGTGTCCTGAATGCTGGTGTTATAGCAGAAGGAAGACAGGGGAAACCTGGCCTTGCCCCTACCTCTGCTGCTGACTAGGAGAAGGAGGAAGGATGGCCAGCATGGCGGGGTTCATATTCACAACTCTGAACCTTTAGGGATGTTCTTAAAGGACCACTCTTAGCATCCATTATTGTGCTGGCTGTGAACAGATGCCCATTGCACTGCTCAGA
>OZ030012.1:74515790-74688290 GCA_964023405.1 Apodemus agrarius | reverse complement strand
TTAGCCTCGAGCTTATTGGTCACTGAGCCCCAGGAATCTTCTATTTCCTGCTCCCCAGCAATGGGCTTACAAGCTCAGCACCATGTCTAACTTTCTAAATGAATGCTCTGAGGATCCGACTCAGCCTTGTAACTACTTGAATTACTGAACTATCTCCCCAACCCTGTTCCAACATTTTTGTATGCTTTCTTCTTGGTCTGGTTGGTAACTATTTTTGAGGCAAATTGAGAGGAATCCTTTCACTACAGTAACCTGTTTCCAAAGCAGCTAATGAAACTGTGTGGTTTTGTGAGCCCCCTACTTCCCCAGACAACGCCAGTGTATGGCCTTGCTTAAAAGTGATTGCCTAGCTCAAACTACAGATGCAAAAGTAACGATCAGTTATAACAAGCTACAACTGTCATTTCCCTTTTCCTTAAAAAAAATTAACTTAAAAATTGTATATATGTGTACCTGCTTATCTGTATGTGCACCACTGTGTGCAGTACCCACAGAGGCCAGAAGAGGGTATCAGGTCCCCTGGTGCTGGAATTCCAGACAGTTGTATGCCGCCCAGTGTGAGTCCTCTGGTCCTCTGCCAGAGCAGTAAGTTCTTAACCATGAAGTCGTCTCTCCATCCCTTCCCTTTCCTTTAAACACTGAATCAGCCTGAAGGCTTAAAAACTTGGCATCTTGACAAATCTCTTTAATGTAACTCATGTCTTCAGTGCGGTGCAGAGTCATGCTAATTGAGACAGGCATTAGAAAGCATCTGTTCAACTTCAGTTTAAAGATAGCAGGTAAGATTACGAGCTGCCTAGAGCTGGACCTCGGTATGACATTTAAACTCAGCTAGTAGAATAACATTAGGTCTTGTTGAGGTCACCTATGAAAGTCTGGAAAGTGGGTCCCCTGGCTTTTCACTTCTTATCATTTACCACCACCTGTTGACAGGTGAACCTACATGCAGCCTTTTCTGAAGAGTAATCGAACCTCCTGAAGGTGAAGTTACGAACTGGAATGCCTCAGGCAGTCACGGACTGCCTGGGTGTTAGAGCAGGTCTGTGATCTCAGCGCTCAGGGGGTGGAGGCAGGGGGATGAGGAGAAGTTCAAGATCTTTGGCATCATAGTTCCTAGCCAGCCTGGGCTATGTGAGATCCTGTTTCAAAACATAAATTGTGACAGAAAAAGGAGGCTGAGGTGAAGCTCAGCTGGTAGAGTGCTTACCCAGCATGCAAGTCGGCCTAGGATCAGTCGTGTAAACCTGGTTTGGCTGCTCATGAAGAATGCCCATTTAGCGCAGTATCACCATGGCTTCAGGAAGCGTGCTTGCCAGAAACATATGCCAGAGGCCCCTGCACCCTCTGAATCCTTCCCATTATCTTTTCTTCCTTCCCCAAACCAAACACCTCCTCATGGTGACATCTGCTTTTCCCCTTCTCAAAAAAGCTCCCAGAACATTCTTTGTCACGTCTCCCGATGATGCCGGCACCACAGACTGACTTATAGCCATTGCCCGTTATCTGCCAGTGTGCCTGGTTCCAGGATCCTCTATGCAGACCCAAACTCTGAGAATTTCAAGTTCCTCCAAGAAATGGTGCAGCATTCATGCAGAGTACTCTGTACACACCCCTTTCCATTTTCTTTAAGCATCTCTGGATTACTTACAAGTCCTAGTAAAATACCAACACTATGTGAATATACTATATTATATAAGGAGTAGTAGCAAGAAAACAATCTTGAATTCATGTTCAATGCAGATAATAAACTATTTCCAGACTATAGTTTGAATCTGAGTTTGTAGAGCCCACAGATATGGAAAACTGAGATCATTCTAAAAACTGAAGCCTCAGGGCCAGCTGGGTGGTCTGAGTCTTCCCATGAGCTCCTCATGTCCCAAGGTCTCTGCTGCTCTTTCTGCGGCCTGATTTTAGTGTTCAAAGAAAACCACATCTCTAGTTTCCTTGACCTGAAGCCATTTAAGAGTCCTTCAGAGACAGGAAGGCTGCATGTCTGATGTCACTTTTTATATTATTTGATGGAATTTTTTTCCTTAGCAACTAAGGCCTTTCAGGTCTCATTTTGACTGCTACCCAAAGACAAGTCATTTTAGGCCAAGGGACATAGTTCAGAGGTAGAGTGCTTGCCTGGCATGTACAAGGCCCTGGGTCAAGCAATACCCAGGACCACCAAAAGGTAAAAACAAACCAAAACAAACACCAACTAAAAGTTGGCTTCAAAAATCTTAAGGGCTTGGGCGACGAGCCAGTTGGTAAAGTACTTGACCTGAGCCATGAGGACATGAGTTTGAATTCCTACCACTCGTGGAAAAGTTGGTTGTGGCAGGCTGCGCTTGCAGTCCCAGTGATCATGAGATGGGGCAGAATGAGAGAGAGAGAGAGAGAGAGAGAGAGAGAGAGAGAGAGAGAGAGAGAGAGAGAGAGCGCTGGGCAGCCGGTCTAGTGTAGTCAGTAAGCTCCAAGGTCAGCAAGAGACCAAGTTTCAAAACACAGGGTGGAACTACAGAGGAAGATACCCAGGGTCACCCTCGGACCCCATATGCGTATGCACACATACATGTGCATGCACAAGTGTGCACATACACGCATCTGTGTCCAGACTGTAGGAAGGAAAGGCAAAAGAGCATTATGTCAATGATGTTTGTAAGCCATTCCTATACAAAGTGGAGAAAAATTACACCATTTGGGGTGGGGGCACAGTCCTATGCCAACTTCAGAACTATTTCTCTCCCCTAATCCCTTCAATGGCTTTTATTTTCACTTTGGTAAACTTTTGTTTTTCAGTCCCTCAAGGCTTTTTATAAACACTCACTCACACACACACACACACACACACACACACACACACTTTGCAACGTGTTTGTTTCTAGCGTCCGTGTAACACACTCCATCATGCTGGTATCTCATGATTTATAGCCGGTTCCTTTAGTGCAAGGCATTAACGTTATTTCCATTTTCTCTCTATTATAAATAATGGAAGCGAGAACATCTCTCTACATGCAGCTTTTTCCCTGTGTTTGAGTTATGTCCTTAGGACAGATTCCCAGGAGTGGGATTAGTGGGTCAAAGGGTCTGAACAGCTTTATGGCTCTAAATATTTATTGCTAAGTGGCCAGCAGGGTCATTCTCATCTACAGTGCCACCTGCAACACACGAGCTGCGCTCTCTCTCCCTCCCAGGCTTGCCAACGCTGGCCCCTCCAGGCACGGCTTTGGGGGCGGATTTCAGAGGCATTTGGGTAACTTGTTACTCTCTCTCATTTCTATAGTTATTAAAAACACTAGGCATTTTACCTTAAGGATATTTATTTTATATGGCTAGTTTTTCTTCCAATAGGGTGATATATTGTGATATCATTTGAAATTTAAAATATGCTATAATAAAAATGCCAAATGCAGACCTGGGGTATAGGTCAGTTGACAGAATGAGCATTAACTGGGTATGCAGGATGTCCCGGGTTTGATCCCTTGCACAGCATAAAACTAAGTGAGATGGCACAGCCTGTAATCCTAGGAGGAGGGTCAGGGGTTTAGGTTATAAACTACATGGAGAGTTTGAGGCCAGCCTGGGGTAGAGACTCAGGCTCAAAATGAGTAAGTGTCCGTCCACCCAGCCCAGAGAAATCAATCAGCGAAGCCCACTAGGCTCATTCCAGGTTCAGCAAATAGCCCACGGAGGGACAGTGGTTTTCTTTACTCCTATTTTCTCCTATCCTATGTTCCATTTAAAACAAATCCTAGCTCACGTATCTAAGTTTCCTGCACAGTGAACAGTGCCTGTCTAAAACAAGCACTTGTTCTAAGGTAACCATAGTGCTGTCATCACGCCAACAAAAAGACAATTCCTTAGTATCAGTAAATACCAGGGTATAATACAGTTTTCCAAAGTATCTTTGTTTCTCCTCACTGTTCCATTCACCACACTCATTCTTATGTTTCCTCCTCTTCTTCCCCCTTCTCCTCCTCTTCCTCCTCTTCTCCCTCTTCTTCCTCCTCCTCTTCCTCTGTCTCCTCTTACACACTCCTGTACCTCCTTCTCCTCTTCATCCTTCTGTTGTTTTTGTTTTTTTGAGACAGGATTTCTCTGTTAAGCAGCCCTGGATACCCTGAAACTTGCTTTATAGATCAGGCTGGCCTCACCCTCACAGAGATCCACATACCTCTGCCTCCCGAGTGCTGGGATTAAAGGCATACACCAGCACCACCTGGCTATATTCTTATATTTCTAAAGTTGAGGCTGGAGAGCTCGTCAGTCAGAAGCACTGGCTGCTCCCACAGAAGACCCAGGTTCCATTCTGAGCATCCTTATTAAAGGTCACCTTTTTGTAACTCCACTCCCAGGGGATCTGACACCCTCTTCTGGCCTCCTTGGGAAGGTCACATATGCGATGCATACATATATTTCAGGCAAAACACCCATGCAACATAAAATTAATTAACTTAAAAAGTTTCTCATATCAGTGTGTAAGAGGACTTTATTTTTGAAGGTACCTAGCCCTCCTCTGGTAGGGTATAGTGTAGATTGTTCAACTAGCCACTTATTTAATGGAGTTGGTTTTGTGTTTTCTAGAAACAAAAATCATATGTCCAAGTTAGTTTATATTTTGTCCAGTGTATCTTTGCGATCTATGCTTAGAAATGGTATTTCTAGATTGAATGATCAACATGCATGTGCTTTTCCACGTGTCACTTAGCCCCTTCCATGGGAATTCTATCACTTTGCACTGGCAGATTTTTATAAATGGATGTCTGAATGCACAGCTACACAAGCTTGTTGGAAAGGTAGCATAGCACTGGTTGATTCTGCCTACTGATCTCACTCTTGTTTAAGACATGACCTGGCACAGAGTGCCCTGGTCCTTGCTTTTAGAGAGCCTCTGTCCTGTCCTGGGACACATGTTTTCTGAATGAAAGGCCAGGAGGAGTCCAGCATGTGTTACGTGATGCTACATGTGTAACAGGAAGTTACGAAGGGGGCAGTGCAGCCCACATCTGCCCTGGAGCTGGTCCTGCTTACAGTGGTTCTTATGAGTCCTTAGCCCTCTGAATTCCATGAATACTTTTAGTGATCTTTTCCCCAAAGTAAACTTTTGACACCTGGTTGGTCAGATACAAATATATTAAGAGAGTTAATTAAATGTTTGAAGTATATGCTTCATCTGTCCATGATAGATAATCTCTATTGACTTGTTTGGTTCTGTCCTGAAGCATACTCCCTGAACCGATAACTTGATAACCTTGTTATCAAGGTCCAAACAACACACTCCATGTAGAAGGGTTGGCTAAACAAACCTAACAGGACATCCCCGGGTCTCAGAATCCCCTGCTATCAAAGGTTCTCGGGCCATCCAGGAAACAGAATACATGTAGAAGGACTGGGATGTAGCTCAGTGGGGTCGAATGTTCACCTGACACACACAAAGCTGGAGTTCAATCCCCAGCACCCCATAAAACAGATGCGGTGGTACACACCTGAGAGCCCAGCACCCAGGAGGTAGAGGCAAGAAGATGAGGAGTTCAAGGTCATGTCCAGCTATATAGTGATTGGAGACCCATCCTACCTCAAAAAGAAAAAAGAAAAAAAAAACCTAAATAAAAAAGAAATCTGCACACGAGTTCTATGCAAACCAGCAAAGGTGTTTCTGCCTTCTAGTTACCTTGTGGTTGTACAACTCTACATTTTTGCTTGACGGTTTTCCTCCTGTCTCTTTCTAGATTGAATCATTAAAGAAAAAAGTGCAACAGAAGCAGCTGCTGATACTACAGCTTTTAGAAAAAATCTCTTTCCTGGAAGGAGAGGTAAGGGCTATGGCTCTTTCAAGTTGGTGTCTTCCCTGCCATTAAATTTTATGTTGCTGATCCTGCTGTGGACACTTAATTAAAAATATGGCTATTTCCTGGCCTTATAAAATTGATTGAAGGTTAACTGCCAGCTCTGCAGGGGTGCTCGAACGGCTCCCTAGTCTCTACTCCGTGCTCCAGCCCGCTGCTGGCAGTGGCGCTTTCCAAGGTCTGGTGGATCTTCAAGGATTCTCCCAGCAAGCCCAATATGTTGTCGATGCTCCCAAGTTCTTGAGTGGAGAGGGCTTTATAACTTGTGAATGATCTACACCGCACCCCTCACATGGTTTACTCAACACCTTTTAAAACTTCACAAGAAGGGTTGTAGTCTCTGTGAGATGGAAAAACAGAGGCAGAAAAGGGAGGTGGTGTCACCCAAGTCCACCCAGCCATGAAAACCTAGAGTCCAGCTGGAGACGAGACGCCCAAAATCCGATGCTCGTCTCTGTTACCCCTAGTAAACGTATTTTAGAGGTGACTTAGTCTCACTAGCATCTTGGAGTTGCTGCATAGTCTTGCCGCTGGCCTTTTGAAAGGCATTTGGGGGATTTTGTGGCAGTTCCAGGGAAAGAAATTATGAGTTGGAAGAATCTTAGGGGGGGGTGGGTGTTAATAGAAGGAGCTGAAATCCATTTTCCCTGTAGGCTCTTTATTAAGAACTTGGCACTGAGCCTCTGCCTTCTTTGACTCCACAAAGAGCTGGTTTGCCAAGCACCTGCCCTTGTCAGTGTCCCTGTGTGTAGCCCTTCCCCCACGAGACACCTGGGGACATGACGGTGACGCAAGGGGAAAAGCAAGATGCAGTTTGCTGAGTGCCTACTGTGTGCAGGGCATTGCCAGCTCCTTCCCACGTGTTCTGTATAACCCTGGCGCAAAGAGTGGGATCTAATCCAGCCTCACACAGCCGTTGGATTGGCTTATTGACAGACTGATCCGAGACTTTCCTTATCTTTATCAAGGAATCATAACTACATGGGTGTGGGACAGTCCCACGAGAGTGCACAGGAAGTGTCTGGCACAGACTGGAGAGATGGATCAGCCATTAAAGGCTAGGCTCACCACCCCAAACATAAGGAAGTGCAGGGTACACCGAATGAGCACTCTGCTCTTGGCTGATTGAAAGGGCTACCCTCGGAATAAATGGTATCTCCCCCTTTTAAAAGATGGAACTAAGTTTCAAGAATATAATTTCCTGTCCAGGAAATAGATAGTAGAGATGGTGTGTCTAAGGCTAGAGCCTACCTCCTTGCTGCACTCTTGCTGGCGTGATGAGCCAGGTCACCATTTACCTGGATGGACGGACGGCCTGTGGCTGTCATAACCAGGAGCCTTCTTGGTCTCTAGGGACCTGATTTCAGATTCAAGGCCCATGAGTCTTGGTGTCCTGGACTCATGTCTTCCCCTCCTGATCTCTGGGCCTAGTACCACCAGCTTTTTTTTTTTTTTAAATATAGTATCTCAAGTAGCCCAGGCTATCCTTAAACTTACTATGTAGCCAAGGGTGACCTTGGACACCTGTTTCTCTGTCTCCACCTCCCAATTACAGGGTTTCAGGTATGTGCTGCCTCCTTGGTATCCAGAACTTGTTTTTAAGATTTCCTTCTGACATCACAGCCCTGGGTGTACTAGGGGCAGAGGTACAAATGTATATCGACCCTGGTGACAGTCAAGAGTCCCTGGAAGAGGTCTATGTGTCCAGAGAGAAGGAGTTTTCGGAAAAGGGGAAAAGATGCTGACCCAGAGAGAAGCTTGCCCCAGAGGGCCTCCACCTTGTTTCTGCCTGTGGCACTCCCATGCTCTGCAGCAGTGCCAGGGGGAGTTGCTGTGCGTGGGGGAGGGGGTAGAGCTCACACACGTATGCTTTGTTCAGTGCACAGATGATTTGGCTCATGGTTTGGGCTGCTGGCATGTGGATATGACTTGACGCTGAGAGGTGATTCCAGGAGTCCACAGAACAGAATAGGGGGACGCGGCTGGGAAAGGAATCTCACCCCTGTGGACAGCTAAGGCGCGTGGCACTCGGGATCTCTGGGATCTAGTATGGAACCAGCTTAGAGTATCTGCAGATGACCGAGCACTCGCTAGCCCTCCCAGACATCGGCTGGCATCTGCTCCTGGGGTTCCATCCATTTAACCACTTAGGCAGGGTCACTTTTCCCGTGATGCTCACAGGAAGCCTCCGGTAAAGACTGAGGAGATGATTTGTATCCAGAGGCCGTGAACATCAGAGGATGCAGGAGGGTCCTACAGCAACAGCCCTGTTCATCTCAGACCAAGATTGGCCTTTCTTAAGCATGTAAACACTGATTATAAATCTGATCCACCTTCCAGGGCAGATATAGCCAGTTCTCTTGACCGCTTCCCACGCTGACTTTAAATAGCAGACAAACATGTAAGTCACATGAAAAAAAATTAACGCAGTTGTACTTAAGCATTCTAAAATATCAAATATCACAATTTAATTCAAGCGTATGAGCACTGGGAAGAAAGCTCACTTGGGAAAGTAGTGACCTTACAAACGGGAGGACCCGATTTAATCCCCCAAACCCATGTATCAGGCTGGCAGCGGTGCCACTCCGAGACAGGTGATTACGAGGCAGCCTAGTTTACTTAGTGAGCGCCAAGCCCATGGGAGACTGTGTCTCAGAAGACAAGGTGAATGGCTAGGCCTGAGGAAGACAGCGGAAATGGCTCTCTCACCTCCATACATACATGCACACGACTGCACATACATGGACACACGCAGAACTGACATTTATTTTATTCACTCAGTACAGTCGTTCTCAGTCTTGAACTTTGTAATCTCAAAAGGGGCGTGAGTCTGATGGGGCACTAGGTTCTGCCCCATGCTTCCTCGGTGTCTGTATGTGATCCTTCCGCTCAGAGCTCAGACTCAAGGCCTCCATCTTTTGTAGAGGCAGGAGGAAGGAGAGGACTCATGTCACCTCTGAGATTGCTTTCGTTTTTAACATTTGAAAGCTTGCTGCTCACCCCCTCCTCCACAAACTCCATCAAGTCATTAGACAAGCAGTCTAGACAGAGAACATTCAGTACCCGGTCCTGGGCTCATGGGTGGTGATCCGGCGCTTCCTTCCCTCTCAAGTAGAGAATATGGATTACTCCTTGGTTTAATCATTCACTCTTAACTGATATTTAAAGTTAATAGGTTTTACATGCACACATACCTCAAAAATACACATCAGATCCCCAAAAGCTCCCTTTTGCCTGGCCCTATCCCATTCTTCTTTTTTTCTCCAATTTTTTGTTTGTTTGTTTACTAATCTTCTGGTGAAGAGATAGTCCACTCCCCATTTCTGACATTTACACAACGTGTTCTGGGGCTCGAGAGATGGCTCGGAGGTTAAGAGAACTTGCCGTGCTCGCAAAGGACTGCTCAGTTTCCAGCACCCATATCAGGTGACTCACGGCCACCCGTAACTCCAGCTCCAGGGGATCTGATGCCCTCTTCTGGCCTTCTTGGGCATCCCCATGCCCAGGTATACATAGACATGTACACATATACGATGCTCATGAATAAAACTTTAAACATTTTAAATGTTCTGCATCAGTAAGAGTGCCCAAGGAGTAAAAATTCTTCTCTGGGACCCAGATGGTAGGAGAGAGAACTGAAACTGCAGCTTGTCCTCTGATATCCACAGGAACACACACACACACACACACACACACACACACACACACACACACAGAGAGAGAGAGAGAGAGAGAGAGAGAGAGAGAGAGAGAGAGAGAGTAATAAAAACACTTTTGAAAGTATTCCCAAAATAACGAGGCTATAGTAGTTGAGAGCAGTGGATGCTCTTGCAGAGGACACAGGTTCAATTCCCTGCAGCTACATGGTGGTCACAAGAGTATATAATTCCAACTCCAGGGCATCTAGCACCCTCTTCTGGCCTCCTGGCACCAGGCACACACTCGATGACTGCACAGACAGGCAGGCAAACACTCATACATGTAAAATAAAAGTGAATAAGTTTTTAGAAGAATAGCCTGTGGGCTGGAGAGATGGCTCAGTGACTGCTCTTCCAGAGGTCCTGAGTTCAATTCCCAGCAACCACATGGTGGCTCACAACCATCTGTAATGGGACCTGATGCCCTCTTCTGGTGCGTCTGAAGACAGCAGCAGTGTATGCATATACATAAAATAAATAAATCTTTTAAAAAAGAATGTTCTAAAGTAAAATTAGAGGCCTGCTCTTCAGTGAGTGGCTAAGCCTTCTGGACTGGATTCTGTTTATTTCCTTGCTGAAAATCTTGAACTCCTGGTTAGAGTTAAGAGTCACAAGGAGTGAATCCAAAGGCTGGTTTTGTATCCATCCTGTCCTTAACATACACAGTGCAGGGCAGCTGGCTCTCTGTGTGTCTGTGGGACACTTCTAGGACTCATACTGTTTTCTGGGTGGCATCATGGCTGCAGTGTGGCCCCCCTCCTGCGTTTTATTGGATGTGTGCTTCTCTTGGTGTCCGATTCAGTTCCTGGTCACTGGCTTCCCTGAGCCTGAGGGGAGCTGGGAGAGAGGTCACTGTAGGGTATGTGTGTGTGTATGTGTGTGTGTGGTGTGTGTGTGTGTACGTACACGTGCACATGCTTTCTCCCACATGCCCATACCAGGTTCGTCCTTCCTGGAAGGTTCACAAGCCTCCCTGTCCACACAGTGGTTCTCATTACACTCTTCAGCTCAGCTCAGACTTTAAAAAAAAGAGACAAATGCTGTGATTTTTCACCCAATTATTTTTTTTAAAGCTCATTGTATTTATTTACATATTTATTCAATAAATTTTGTCTCGTATGTATAACTCGTCAAGGTACAAGAATCCATCCAAGATAATAGATAGGGCCTTTATGGTTTTAGAATTGAGTCTATTATTACCAAAAAAAGTATGTAAAAGAACTTGTTTTCAAACTAAGTCTGTTACGGAGCTGGAGAGATGGTTCAGCGGTTAAGAGCACTCGCTACTCGTGCTGAGGACTCGGGTTTGGTTCCCAGCACCCAGATCAGACAGTTCACAGCCGCCTATAGCTTCAGCTCCAGGGGATCTAACACCCTCTGGAGGCCCGAAGAGGGTGCTTGGCTCCCTGGATCTAGAAAGAAGCTGTGATCCCCCTGCATCTGAAAGAAGCCAGCAGCCTCATCCTCAGCTTTCTTGCCCCTTTGTCCTTCATTTTTCCCTGGGGCACATTTCTAGTTCCTGGGCATCTAATCATTAGCTTATGCAATGTTTGGCTCCAGCTTTTAAAAAAAACTCATGAGAAGTATACAGAATGCTAATTTTACTCCCAAGGAGCTCATTCTAGTTTATGTGTTTGAGATTCTGAATTTTTCCACACCTATGAAATACTAATTATTCAGTTATAGAGGCATTTCCCACTAAATTAAATTAATGGACTTACTCATTTTATAGCTTAGTAGGGGAGTGTTAAAAGTTGACTTGCACCTTATTTATAATGCCAAAAATGCGATAAATATCTAACTGCCCATCGTATATGACTGGTTAAATAAATATTGTACATCCATACAATGAGATACTGTGATTCGGTTAACATAGTTTGTTGATACAGAAATAAAACTAGTAAATTTGGGGAGACATCTACAACACATTGGTGTGGGGGAGGGGAGAGGTGTGCACGCATGCATGTGATGTTCACAAACATGCAGCGGAGCTAATATACAAGTCAGAAGACAACTTGTAGGAGTCAGCTCTCTCCTTCTACCATGTGGGTTCTGGGGTTCAAACTCAGGTCATCTGTCTTGGCCGCAGTCACCTTTACACACTGAGCTATCTCTTTGTCCCTACAACAAAATGTTGATTAAAAAAAGCAGATAATGCTATAGCATAACCAACATGTTTTCATTTATGCACAACTTCATGTGTGTGTGTGCACACACATGGAGAGCTTTGCATAATGATGGAATTGAGGTATTTCTTTAACATCAACTCTGTAAGGCACACCTTGTGATGGAAGTCAGTGCTACAGGCTTGATTTACTAAATCTACTTTCTTCTCAATTCTAGAATAATGAACTACAAAGCAGGTTGGACTATTTGACAGAAACCCAGCCCAAGACTGAAGTGGAAACAAGAGAAATTGGAGTGGGCTGTGATCTTCTTTCTACCCAGGTATTTAGGAATTTCCTGTTTTTCTGACAAAAAATCCTTCTTTGACTTAAGAAAAATATTTTCCTGGGCTGTGATGATTTCTTCCTATGAAAAATGCAGCTCTAAAGCTAAGTGGTGACTTCTGAGTAGGTGGAAGAATTGTGTGGGGTGGAGGAAACAGTGAAGGAGAAACCAGGGAAGTCATAACTATCAGTTACTGCATGCCTTTGCTCTTTCATTCATTCGTTCATTCATTCACTCATTCATTCTGCAAACTGTGCCAGCAGTAAGGTTACAGAGAGAAACAAGATTTATTCCTGCCCAAGAGTAGAGTGTGAAGGAGGGACAGGATATAGGAAGACATTGATAACCACGTTAAAGGGTGTGTTGAGTACCTTAAGAGGGAGCATCTAAATGAGGAACAAAATTCATCTTTTCCTTAGTATCATAGCTGAGTAAGTTCAAACATCTGGATCGAATCTAGTTCATCATACCGATCTTAGACTGTGTGCTGGATAGCTTTATGTCACCTTGACACAAGCTAGTGTCATCTGAGAAGAGGGAGCCTCAGTTGAGAAAATGCCTTCAGAAGATCTGGCAGTAGGCAAGCCCACAGGGCATTTTCTTAATCAGGGATTGATGGTGGTAGGGGGAACCCAGTCGATTGTGGGTGGGGCCATTGTTGGCCTCATGGTCCTGGATTCTATAAGAAAGCAGGCTGAGCAAGCCAGAGAGAGCAAGCCAATAAGCAGCACCCCTCCACAGCCTCTGCATTAGCTCCTTCCTCCAGATTCTTGACCTGTTTGAGTTCCTGTCCTGACTTCTTTTTATGACAACAGTGCTATAGAAGTGTAAGCCAAATAAACCCTTTCCTGCCTGAGTTGCTTTGGTCAACTGCAAATGATAACCCTAAGACAGACTGTAACCCTGCCTCTGACCACCTAGTGCTATTACTAGGCTGACCTATTGTTCATCGTTCAGCTTCTTGCACGGAGGACTGTGTCCTGCTGAGTGAAAGTTGAGCCTGTGATTTAGTGTCCTGCCTCTAACTGAAACAAACTTGCCATGGCTAGGTGCCCAATTGTGCTCAGCCCAGAGGGTGTGAAATCATATAATTATTAATGCCCTGTGGCTTGTGATTAAGGTCATCGAAGCCATGAAGTGCCAAGCCCTAGTATCATTAGAACAAGAGAGGACTCTTGTTATAGGCATATGTATTTGCATGTGTTGTACTGTGTTAGGCAACAGTGATCCAGAAAATATGTTGGATCCTGGGAGCTTCATAGTAAAATCAGGTGGGAAGGAGTGACCAGCCAATTGCCCAGCTGGGATGTGGAACGAATGCCTGGGTCTGGTCCTGTTAACCACCTGTAGCCTGACGTCCAGGAGTTCTTTCTATGCTGGGACCTTGGCCTCCCAGTCTGAAGAGTTGGCAGCTTTACCAAGTCTCCAACATCACTAGTGTGGTATGGTGAAACCTCATTTTTCTACATTTTTAAATCTGCGATTGATGGGTTCTTATTGATTAAACCCAGCCATTTGCTGTCGTCAGAGACACTCGCTAACAGCATTGTTGAACTTTCTTTGCCAGTTTTATGATATCCAGGTAAATAGGCAATTTTACCATTCTAATAGAATTAACAGAAAATGCTTTTTTAAAAAAAGATAAGAATACATAAAGTAGATTCAGTATCTCACTAACGTAGGACACAATTTACTTGATGAAAATGTAAGCAAAAGAATGACTGATTGTGTTTGGGGACCCTTTTGAAATATAAGTAATTTGGCCATTTCCCTCTTTCTCAGGCTTTTCAGAAACCAAGTGTCTCGGCTCATTCTGTTTCCCCACATCATAAATCTTGTTTGGCCAAGACGGGCACAAAACCATGTCTGAAACCAATAAATTGTTTGTTTTCTGATTCCCACATTTTGGCTTAAAACAAGCTTTTCAATTTGTACACCCAAGGATAGCCGGAGGCAAACTTTTATGGCTACGTTATGAAACCACAAAACAGTTTTCATAATGGAAGTGCTGACAGAGCCTTAACTTATGGCCACAGTGAACCTGGAAGGCATGTCAGAATCGAAAGGCAGCGTTTCCATAAATGTAGCATTTGGGTTTCCCTCAGGATCCATTGTGGCGGTTTAACTGCTTAGGTCAGTCAGCGGAGGAAATGAAAACTACATAACCACATTTCCGAAAGGGCAGAATAATATTTCACCCGTTTCCTCTCAAATATTTATGAAGTGCCTACTATGTGAAAAGCACCCCCAGGTCATAGGGGTGAGGAGAGGGGAGCTTCTGAGCTATCCCGAGGCAGGGTTTCCACTTGGCTTCTTACAAAGGCTTTGCCCTGTTGTGGGGGGCTTCTGGGGAGATGCGGGGGAAGAGGATTATTGAGGTGCTCGCTTGGGACCATCTTCCCTCCCTGCAGTCGCTTTAGCTCCAACATAACTAAGCCAGCACTTAATTTTGAATGTTGGATTCTAAGTCTGGCTTCAATAGAGAAGCCTGTGGGCAAAACCAGATCGGAGCATAGTCTACATGAATCCCTACGTTTCAAAGGACGCAAATCTGAGGTCCAGAGAAAACAACAGTTCTCTTTCCCACTTTGAGGATGAACGTGTCCAAGTTTCAGAGTCATCAACCTGCCCAAGGCTGAAGTCAGCTAGTGGCTGGCAGGGCAGGGTGCCCAGGTGCCTTAAGTGTTCCTCTGCCCTACACTGCCGACCTCTTTGAGGCAGGAGAATGAACAGAGACCACTTATGTGTAATTGAGGCTAAATTCAATACGTTCTGATAAAAAACATTGTGGAGGATGCTGTATTAAAAAAACATTCTGAGCCAGGTGTGGTGGTTCACACCCGAGGACCTAGCACCTGGAAGGCAGTGACAGCAGGATCAGGAATCCTCAGCTACACAGTGAGCCCAAAACCAGCATGGGATACATGGTCATCTGTCTTAATGAAACCAATATATAATAAGATAAGGAAATAAAATAAGTAAAAAAAAAATTAAATATAGGGCTGGAGAGATGGCACAGAGGTTAAGAGCACTGACTGCTCTTCCGAAGATCCTGAGTTCAAAATCCCAGCAACCACATGGTGGCTTACAAC
Source organism: Apodemus agrarius (assembly GCA_964023405.1). NCBI lineage: Eukaryota > Metazoa > Chordata > Mammalia > Rodentia > Muridae > Apodemus > Apodemus agrarius. The sequence goes on along the minus strand of OZ030012.1, from coordinate 74,673,218 downwards.
CATCTGTAACAAGGTCTGACACCCTCTGCTAGGGTGTCTGAAGACAGCTACAGTGTACTTACATATAATAAATTTTAAAAAAATCTTTAAAAAATTAAATATAAAAATATTCGGGAAAACCTCAAGGAAGACCTCAGTGGGTCCTAGCACCCATGTTGGGTATGACTCACAATCACCTCTCACTCCAGCTCCCAGAACACCGCCAGCCTCGCCCAAGCCTCTGCAAATACGGCACTCATGTGCACAAACTCACATACAAACGCACACAGATCATTCTTCTAAATAGCTATTACACTATTACACTATTACAATTAACTAATCCCCAGTACTGATTTTCATATGTAAAACACACTGTATCCTATATAAAGGAGTTTGGGTTTCCTAAGGTGATTTTGTCAGCTTAATTTTACAGGTAGTTATCAAATGACTGGTAGCCTGGTCAGGTAGACAGTGCTGCAGTGTTGCCTGGGCCTCCTCCGTTAAACCCTCAGTGGCTTCAGATCCTCTAGACCCTGTGTAACGTGGAGGGCCTGGGGTGTACCAGAGCTCCATGAGCTGAGACACAACAGTAACCCTTGTGTGTTCCAGGTACCGCAGGCTCTCCGTGTGGGTGGGAGGAGCTCTCCCACTCACTCCCCACACCTGCAGGGGGCAGGTGCTTGCTGCTGCCCCTAGAGTATAACTCACAAGTAACAAAATTGCAAGGACCTCTTTCTTCTTTAGTCATAGCAGCACGAACCCCCTCTTCTAAGGCACCCCTTCACGCTGTTCCCTTTCCTGGCAGCATTGTGAATGCCTGGGAACGGTGATCCCGAGTTGCTCACCCTGGTCTAAGGTATTAGTTGCCTGATTGCTACTATAACATACTACAACAGGCGAAATAGAAAGAGAAATGTATATTGCATTGACTCAGTTTATTCCAAGATCTTTTGGTGAGAGCACTGCATGATGGAGCAAAAACTGTCTACACCACGATCCAGGAAGTAGAAATAGAATAACTTAGACTAGGGTTCCACACCCCCTTGAAGGACACCCCCCCCCATGCACACACACCATTAACTAAGACTTTCCTGTGAGACCACGCCTCTGATGGGTTCCTCCCACCACCTTCTAGCTGTGTCCCAATAGGGCCCAGTCTTTTGATTCCTGAAACTCTCTGGGAAGCGAGCATCCAGATGGTAGAATCTGGTGTTCAGTTGATGCTCAATAAAATCATTCTTTGGATGAATACCCAGGAGGTCTATTGCATGTGGGGACTTAGGAAGCTGACCTATGTTTTTTTTCTATATTCTTTGTTTACATTCCAAAGGCTTTCCCCTTTCCCAGTTCCCCCCTCACCATATGTCCCATAAGTCCTCTTCCCCCCTCCATTCCCCAATCACCACCCCCCCCACCATTTCTCTGTTCTCGCACTCTCCTACAAAACTGGATCCAGTCTTTTCAGGACCAGGGTCTTCTCCTTTCTTTTTCTTGGTAATCTTTTGATTTGCTAATTGTGCCTTGAGTATTCAGAGCTTCTGGGCTCATTAATATCCACTTATCAGTGATTGCAATTCATGTACATTCTTTTGTGATTGGGTTAACTCACTTAGGATGATATTTTCCAGATACAACCATTTGCCTACAAATTGCATGAATTCATTATTTTTAATTGCTGAGTAGTATTCCATTGTATAAATATACCACATTTTCTGTATCCATTCCTCCATTGAGGGACATCTGGTCTCCTTCCAGCTTCTGGCTATTATAAATAAGGCTGCTATGAATATAGTAGAGCATGTGTCTTTATTGTATGCAGGGGAATCCTCTGGGTATATGCCCAGGAGTGGTATGACAGGATCCTCTGGAAGTGTCATGCCCAGTTTTCTGAGGAACCGCCAGACTGATTTCCAGAGCGGTTGTACCATCTTGCAATCCCACCAACAGTGGAGGAGTATTCCTCTTTCTCCACATCATCGCCAGCACCTGTTGTCTCTTGAGTTTTTAATCTTAGCCCTTCTGACTGGTGTGAGGTAGAATCTCAGGGTTGTTTTGATATGCATTTCCCTGATGACTAATGATGTTGAACATCTCTTAAGGTGCTTCTCAGCCATCCGAATTTCTTCTGGTGAAAGTTCTTTATTTAGCTCTGTATCCCATTTTTGATAGGGTTATTTGGTTCTTTGGGGTCTAACTTCTTGAGTTCTTTGTATATATTGCATATTAGCCCTCTGTCAGATGTGGGATTGGTGAAGATCTTTTCCCAATTTGTTGGTTGCCATTTTGTCCTTCTGACAGTGTCTTTTGCCTTACAGAAACTTTGTAATTTTATGAGATCCCATTTCTCAATTCTTGATCTTAGAGCATAAGCTATTGGTGTTCTGTTCAGGAACTTTCCCCCTGTGCCCATGTCCTCAAGGGTCTTCCCCAGTTTCTTTTCTATTAGTTTCAGTGTGTCTGGTTTTATGTGGAGGTCCTTGATCCACTTGGGGTTGATCTTAGTACAAGGAGATAAGAGTGGGTCAATTTGCATTCTTCTGTATGTTGACCTCCAGTTGAACCAGCACCATTTGTTGAAAAGGCTATCTTTTTTCCACTGGATGGTTGTAGCTTCTTTATCAAAGATCAAGTGACCATCTCTCTGTGGGTTCATTTCTGGGTCTTCAATTCTATTCCATTGAGAACTCCTACAGCTGACAAACAACTTCAGCAAAGTGGCTGGTTACAAAATCAACTCAAGCAAATCAGTAGCCTTCCTGTTCTCAAAGGACAAGCAGGCTGAGAAAGAAGTTAGGGAAATAACACCCTTCACAATAGCCACAAACAATATAAAGTATCTTGGCGTGACTCTAACCAAACAAGTGAAAGATCTATATGACAGGAACTTCAAGTCCTTGAAGAAAGAAATCGAAGAAGACCTCAGAAGATGGAAAAATATTTCATGCTCTTGGATTGGCAGGATCAATATAGTAAAAATGGTCATCTTGCCAAAAGCAATCTACAGATTCAATGCAATCCCCATCAAAATCCCAAATCAATTCTTCATAGATCTAGAACGAGCAATTCTCAAATTCATTTGGAGTAACAAAAAACCCAGGATAGCTAAAACTATTCTCAACAATAAAAGGACTTCTGGGGGAATCAATATCGCTGCCCTGTGCTTTAATGGGATTTGCTTATTTTGCTGAGGACTTAGAAGAAGCCACACTGGCTTGGGTTTTGTTGCTTGAATTTGTTAAGCAGCCAGCAGAAGGCGCCATTCCTTTTCCTAGTCACTGGCTCACTCAGACATGCTCGGCAGGGTGCCTGTGGAGGAGGCATCCAATTCATCCCAGTTCAGTGCCATCTCCCTACAGTCCTTCCTAGGTGGAACGATGCGTGCTCTTACTTTTAGAGGCTGTTCCTCCCTCATTCTATCATCCTCCTGGCCTGCCCTCCATCTTCTCTCAGGGTGCCTTATTCTCCTCAGAGTACCTGCAAAGGCTGTACCAGTCCGCAGTGTTGCCTTCCCTCCCTGTGGCTGAGCCTTTCTGGAACACGAGCCCTAGTTCCTTACCGCCTCTGGCCTCTGGAGTCCTCCAGCTGGTGTCTGTCTGGTCGTCTGTAGATGAATTCCCAGGCTAAGTGTGTCAGCCTTTTCACCGAAGTCGGCTTTTGAAAGTGGCTAAGTGCCTGCTGTGCCTTAGACCTGGATCCGAGCCTTGGGTCTGCCAAGTTGCCATTTCAGTGGCTTTGAGAAAATTATGCATTCTTGGAGTCTTCATTTCTCATCTTGAAAAGGAAAGTTTGACTGAAGAGGCTGAGGCAGGAGAATTGAAGCGAGGCCATGTAATGAGACCTGTTCTTAAAACCAAAATCAAAATTAAAGGAAGGAAGGGAGATTTGGCAGTCCTTCTGTTTTGGGAATTTTCTCTTCTTTGGAGGGCATATACCTGTCCCCACCCATATGTTACTGATGACAATCCAAAGTTCTGTTCCACCTAAGCTCCCCCTGGGGAACCAGTGAGCTTGTTGGACTGACTTACAGAGCATGGTTAGGGGGTTACTGATAGAAGCGTGGATGACCCCAACCAGCAACACTAGAAAGTCTTCACTCAGCATGTGTGATAGATTCCCCTATAGCCACACAAATAGAGCCCCTTCGGCTAGCTTTGCCAAGCCTGTGTACCCTAGCCCCACCCAAAGACCCTGAAGACACTATCAATTAAGAAGACACTATCAACTGGATATAGCTGGTTATAAAAAAACCTGATTGGCTACTCAGGTGAAGGGCCTATCCTCTCTGCTCTCCTCTCCATGAGGAAGGCCAGTAGTCACCCGTGCCAGTTGTCTTGACCCTGTGCCAGGAGGCACAGCTGAACTCAGGAAGGTAGCAGCTGTTTGGCCGGGAGGCTGCTCCTGTACCTCCGAAGGTTGCTTCCATGTAGACAGCTAACAAACACAGGGCCCCCAACCCAAACCCTTGCATGTTCAGGACCTGGGTGTTGCCTCCATTTTCCCATGACCCCAGGACAGCCATCTCTCAACCACGATTGCTTTGCCCGTGGACTGGACTGCTCACCCGTGCTATTGTTCTCCCTCCTGGCGTCCTCAGAAGTTCCCGTTCCTTGCTCTCTCTAGCCTGACTGACACCCATCTTTCCTCCCGTCTCCAGTTTCCTGCCCCTCCTCTCCTCTGTATCTTTTCATTGCATGTATTTCTACTGAGCAAGGGTCTCATCACAGAACAAGAAGATGAGGCGTGACTTGCTGTGAGTTCAAGGGTTTTAAACACCTGTTTTTGTATTTCAGGAATGAGATGAGTTTGAAAAGTATGACACATACTAATTAGTCAATGAGAATAATTTAAGGTCATCTGGCCTCAGAGCACAGAAAAAAATAGAATGAGACTTCTTTCTTTTGCCCCCGCCACTTAGTGAATTGCAACCTGGTTTCCAGTAAACTCAGTTATCTCTTTTTTAAAAATTTAAATTTACTTTTTAAGAATTTTTTTAAAAGATTGATTTATTTATTTTGTGTGAGTACACTGTAGCTATATTTAGACACACCAGATCCCTGTATAGATGGTTGTGAGCCACCATGTGGTTACTGGGAGTTGAATTCAGAACCTCTGGAAGAGCAGTTGTTGCTCTTAACCACGAAGCCATCTATCTCTACAGCACCCCCCCCACCCCCGTTAGTTTTCTGGATATACCTATTTTATTTTATTTTATTTTATTTTATTTTATTTTATTTTATTTTATCTTATTTATGTCTTGCCTGTATACATGTGCACTAAATGCATGCTAAGTACCTGTGGAGGCCAGAAGAGGGCATCAGATCCCCTGGATCTGTAGTTACTGGTTGTAAGTCACCATATAGGTGCCGGGAACTGAGCCTGGATCTTTTGCATGAGCAGCAAGTGCTCTTAACTGCTGAGCCATCTCTCCACCCCCCTCAATTATATGTAAGTAGGTGCAACTTGGTGGCAGGTATTCCCATGGCCATTAGTATCCTGCACATAGTAAGTGCTTTAAAGGCTTGTATTTTCATGTTTCTGTTGAAGAGAGATCAAAGAGATCCAAGCTTTGGCATTTCGTTTTTCTTTTCTCTTTTTGTTTGTTTGTTGGTTGGTTCTGTTAGTGCCCTCAGTCTCCAGGAAAACTGCTCCTCTGTGGATTCATAAAAGGCTAGTAGAACCCCAGTTATGTTTCAGCATGCAGGCAAATTTCCAGTTCTGTGATTGAACTGACTTAAGCTCTTGAAGTCCTATTGCATCTCAGTGATCAGCTTAATAAAATGCCCCACCCCCTGCATTTTTTAAAGATTGGGATATAAGTGCCTGTTTTTGAAACCCAGAAGGTTCACCTTTATAAATATTTCTGCATTTTATGAGCTTTTAGGATATTGTCACAGGAGACCATTTCTGTTGCTTGGAATTTTCATAGGAGTTGGCACACGAGGCCATCTGGTTCCTGCCCCTGCTAGTCCTCCAACCTGCCTATCCAGGTCACCAGGGACTTCTTGAAGTGCCACACCCCAGGGATTCCTGTCTGTGCTCAGTGACACTGGGAACCACTGGCTCTTCAAACTCACTCTGGTTTCCATCCTTATGTCTGTGTGGACTGGAAGCTCAGCCTTTGTGAATTATGTCACAAAGATGGGTGAGACATGGTCATCACCCTCAGACATAGCCATGGACATAGATGCAAATTACTGTGACAGGGGACATTGCCACTGGTGTGTCAGAGCCTGGGCAACAGTCGTTCTCAGTGTGCCAGGGGAATGGAATGTATGGAAAAGACTTACTGGATTTCTATTGTGTGGCACTGTACCTGGGGAGGTATGAGCAACTGTCTACTTACCTAGAGAGGGGACCAATGGCAGACCAAAGTAAGTTTACCATCAAAGTACAACTTAGTGGACAAATGAATTTTATTGGGGTTACTTACAGGAGCAGAAATGATTTGCCAAGAGCTCACCCCAGCATAGGTAACAGCTTGTGAAAGCTAGAAAGCTGGACCATACTGCACAGCCTTCAGGTAGCTCATCAGGTTGGAGATGTTCTTTCTAGGTAGATCAGTTGGTCTGAGCCTCCCCTTAACCCCCACAACTATGCTGGTCTTCTTTTCCTTCCCTTCTTTTTGTTTTTGTTTTGCTTTGTTTTAAGATAGAATCTTGGTGTATAGCTCTGGCTGATCTGGAACTTGCTATGTAGACTAGGCTGGCCTTGAACATGCAGAAAGATCAGCCTACCTCTCTCTCCTGGGTGCTCAGATTAAAGGCATGCTCCATACTCCTGGCTTTGGTTCCTGCTTCTCTCAGGAAGTTTATCTGATCTGTAAGTGTCTGTCAGCTGTCTTTAGTGTTTATAAGCTTGAGGAATGATTGGATCTGGTCAGTTTCAGGGACTTCCTGAAGCTTTTGAGTTGTTTACTTCCTGAGCTTAAGAAGTTACCTAGAAGAATGGAATGTTTACCTCTCCTTCAAACATTACATGGTTTCACCTCCTTTCTCACATCCTGTGTCTAATAAGCTTCCCTCCAAGATGGAAGGTTTTAATCTTGAAGTAAATTACTACATAACTGTCTCCTAGAGAAGAATGTGTAAATTCTGACACCCCTGCCCATTACCCTTCTGATACAGTCCATACCACTTTGTGAATAACTGGACTTGGGAAGTTAGTGGCCAGGAAGTAACTTATTCTGCTTCCTGTATACTTAATCATTGTGTTGTTGGGGTGAAATGTAACTGTGGTATCTTCAAGCCTCAGTGGCTCACCTCCACATCTCCATTATCACAGTTCAAGGCAGGTGGGGTTGGTCCTTACTCTATGCAGTCATTCAAAATTCTAGGATACTTCTGCCAGTGACTTCCTTGGGCTTTGGAGTCCTCTTGGACCTACCTTCCCCACCCAAGCCCTTGCCTTACATAAAATAGAGGAGAAGGTAAGCATGTATGATAATATATATGGTTGTAATATATATGGTTGTACCATTTAAACCTCAAATGGTATGAATCATTTCTGCCCATTAGTAACATGACCCACCTAATTGCAAAGGAGGCTGGAAAATGTAGTTATATATTTGGACAAAATAAACTAGAAGCTAAAGATCAAATAAATGTATTCTCATGCTGAAGGGTGAGAAGTCCAAGAGGAGCACCAACAGATTCAGCATCTGGCTAGAACCTGCTTTCAGGCTCATAGCTATCCTTCCTCTGTCCTCTCTTGAAGTTCTCTGAACTGTCTTGGAAGGACACTAACCCTACTGATGAGGGCTCCATCCTCCTGGCCTCATCACTTCCTGACATCATCATTCTGGGTGGGTGGGATTTCAGTTCTGAATTTGCAGGGACAAAAATATTCAGTCCATGGCAAATTCCTTTTATAGCATTTCTGTGAAATATTCAACTACATTATTAATCACCCCGTTCTTAGTTTTCAGTGCTGAGTTCTTACCATATGAAACATATGTAGGGTTTTTATCTCATTTTCCTTTTTTTTTTCTCATTTCTCAGCCCAACAGGCAGGACTCGTGAAATCACGATGCCTTCCAGGAGTTACACCCCGTACACGAGAGTCCTGGAGTTAACCTCAAAGAAAACGCTGACTTAGGCACTCAGAGACATACGCCTCTTGCAGATGCTGAAAGGCCCTGGAAGCCTGTGACCGGAGAGGGTGTTGATTGCTTCCTTGAAGACATGGTGTAACCTAGAATGGGAATCTCAGGCAGTCGGAGACAGGAAGAATAAGCAAGGGCTGGTACATGAGGTCGTATTTCTGACACTCACCTGACCCTGCCACTCATAGCCATCATTTGTTTTCCATGGAGGCTGAAGACCAGGTTTCACCACCTATTTTCTGTTTTACTCAATTTTGGTTTGGAGGGGAAAGGACATTAGTTAAAAATGTCATTTTTGTTACAGCATAAAGGTTTTGTTTACCCATGAAGTATTAGCAGCAGTATTTCTCCCACGTGGAGAAGCCTGTGCACAGGTAGCATGGGCGCCTGGAAACACTTGAGCCTGGAGGGAAATATTCCCAGCATGCAGTGCTCTCTCCTCCGGGGAGGAGAAGGTGTGCCGGGTTGTGGGAGTCATGTTCAGAGATGTGTGTGTGTGTGTGTGCGCGCGCACGCGCTCGCGCGCCAGAGTGGCTGCATTCAATTCACTAATCCCGCATTTTAATGTGTGCCTTATGCCTTGATTGGACCAGCTGAGATCACTATATTTATTCAAGCTGTGATTCTTTTCTTTCTCACTCAAAAAGGAATTTTGTATGTTGTGGCATTTAATCATTTCATGTTTAGTAACAATCGATATTTTTGTTAAAAGGATGAGGAGTCCACTCACGCACGTTCTACTTTGATATTAAAACCCACGTGATATATATTTAATAAATTCTATCTATTTTGTTCTAATAGTGTCTCTTTTCGATTTCATCCATGACTATGTAGAAGGGATAGACACTCTCCAGGCCAGGCTCTGGAATGCGTGTCAAGGTCATATGCTGGCGGTCTTTTCATCCATCGGTTCATAGGAGAATGGTGAGGTCTAAGATTGTATTTCTTTTCAAATCTTGGAATACGTGTTGTTAATATACCTTCTGAAAAGAGTAAGACATATTCATGATCATGAGAGAATTAGATCTTCCTTTTAAAAACCACCTTCTAGGCCTGGAGAGATTATTCGACAGTTAAGAACAACTGCTGTTCTTACAGGGGACCTGGGTTCTGTTCCCTGCATCCACATGGCAGCTTCAACGGCATGTAACTCCAGTTTTAGGGGTTCTGATGTGCACACATATACATGTAAAAATAGACGATAAATAATTTGAAATTCCCTTTCACAGCCTCCCTTACTTCATCCAGTTTGGAAAAAGCAATCAAACAAAGTAGTTCCATTGACTAAATCACCTTGAGTAAGGATAAAGTGATAAAAGAAGTGTGTGTGTGCATGCATTCATGTGTGTGCATATATATGGATGGATAGATGTTTGTGAGTGTGTGCATATATGCATTGCATGCATGTATGTAGATGTGTGGATGTTTGGGTGTGCGTGTGCATGTGTGTGCCATATGCATATGTACACATGTGAATTGGTATTGCACACATATGTTCATGTGTGTGTGCATGCAAGTGTATGTATGTACATACATAAACCAGAGAACAATATCAAGTATCCTTCTTCAGGTAACATCTTCCTTATTGTTCTATGAGAGGGAATCTCTCATTGGCTTGGGACACGCCTAGTAAGCCAGACTTGCTGCCAGAGAGCCCCAGGGGTCCTCTCTTCACTACCACACCCAACTCCAGTTCCAGGATTACAAGTGCATGCCACTCTACCCAGTTTCTTTCCTCTTTTCTTTTCTTTTCTTTTCTTTTCATTTCATTTACCTTCCCTTCCCTTCCCTTCTCTTCTCTTCTGCTCTTGCCTTCTCTTCTCTTCTCTTCTCTTCTCTTCTCTTCTCTTCTCTTCTCTTCTCTTCTCTTCTCTTCTCTTCTCTTCTCCTCTCCTCTCCTCTCCTCTCCTCTCCTCTCCTCTCCTCTCCTCTCCTCTCCTCTCTTCTCTTCTCTTCCCCTTCTTGTCTTCTCTTTCCTTTCCTTCTCTTCTGCCCTGCCTTTCTCTTTCTTTGTTTTAACATTGATTCTGGGAGAGCCACTTCAGATCCTCAGAGTTACACAGCAAAAACTTTACCACCTGACCTATTACCTAAAATGTACACTTTTGTTGCCAAATTTGTGTTTAAACTCTGACTAATGGACCTTCTGTGAGTCATAAAAGCTCTGTGAAGGATGTCTCCTTCTCTACCATGACAGTCACAACAACTTTCTCTTGCTGGAAGCTGTCACCAGTCTGGGCAGTAACTGCTGTCAATCTAGAGGTTTGTTTCAAAGCAATGATGGCTCCTTGTGGCCCTTGGGGTTGGCAGGAACCCTGCTGTCTGGAACTCAAATAATGTCTCCAGCAGAGGCCATCACCAAGATAACAGATAGGGAAGCTGGCCACACCAGGAGGAGTGGCTCATCCTCAGAAGCCAGTGACCCTTGAAGAAACTGGTCTGGAAGAGGATTAAAAGCGAAAAGCAGGGCTGGAGAGGTGGCTCAGCAGTTAAGAGCACTGACTGCTCTTCCATGAAGGTCCTGAGTTCAAATCCCAGCAATCACATGGTAGCTTACAACCATTCATACTGAAATCTGACACCCTCTTCTGGTGCTGTCTGAAGACAGCTACAGTGTACTTAGCTATAACAATTTATAAATCTTTAAGCCAGAGGGAGCAGGACTGGCTGGAGTGAGCAGAGGTCCTGAATTCAAATTCCCAGCAACCACATGATGGCTTACAGCTACAGTCTACTCATATACATAAAATAAATAAATCTTAAAAGTGAAAAAAAGCAATGATTTAAAGAAAGTCAGTTTTAATGAGATCAAAGGTAGCAGTGGAAACCATCTGCAAGCAACTCCATATTCCACTGTCTTTTTTAAAAACAAGTATGAAGAAGAAAGGTGGGTAGGCAAGCTGGCAGAAAGACAAGCAGACAGATATATGTTTAAGGGATCATTCTGCTGCGGGGCCTTTATGTTTTTCATGTTTTTCAACATGCAGTGCATTCTAATGACTAAACTATCCAGGAAGACTGCTACAGAGGGTTGCTGCACTGTGCAGACTGAAAACTGAGAAAAGCATGTTAGATCCTTGGTTAAAAGCACATCTAGGGAGGGCCAGCGGAGTGGTTCGGCCAGTAAGGGCTCTTGCTAAGTGAGAAAGCCTGACAGCCTAAGTTGGGTCCCTGGTGGCTTGCATCTGTATTCCAGCACTTGTATGGAAAGAAGAGAGTCAGGGAGATGGAAGAAACATCTGGAAGCTTTCAGGCTAGACAGTCGGGAATACACAGCAAGCAGAGAGAAAAAGAGACACTGCCTTCAAAACAGGTGAAAAGAGAGAACTGACTTCAGGAAGTTCTTTTCTCCTCTGACCTCCATATACACTGTGGCATTCATGGGCCCACAGTTCCCAAGAGCATGTGTATTGTGTAGGATCAGGGTGCAGGGTTCTAATAGCAACACATCAAATTTACTTCACCAGAATGAAGAGCAACAGTACATATGAGGGCTTCAAAAATGAATGAACTTTATTATGCTTTGCATTTCAATTCTCCCTAGCTTCCTCAAAAACACACAAAGACATATAACATTTTTTTCATTTTCGAATATAGACTCTGGGGTCTAATTGCCTAAGTGTGCTCTCTAAGTGTGTGCCTGTGCAAGCCATGTGACCTGCCAGAGCCCCTGTAAAACAGGACAGAGACAATTGCCTCAATGGAGTTATCGTGAAGAATGACTAATGTCCTTGGACAGGCCTTAGAATAGTAGTTGGTAGACAGTATGCATTTAATAGATGCCACCCGCATATCTCTCATAAGCATTTTGGCTTCTTATAGTCAAAGTTTATGTGCACATATCATATAGAACCTTCACATTATATTTCTTTTCTTTTCTTTTCTTTTCTTTCTTTCTTTCTTTCTTTCTTTCTTTATTTATTTTTTGAGACAGAGTTTCATGTATCCTAAAATGGCCTTAAACTCTCATGTAGCCAGAGACACCCTTGAACGTCTGATCCTCCGGCTTCTGCCTCTCAGTGCTAGGATTACAAGTGGACACCTCCTTGCCCAGTTATGCAGTTCTGGGGATGAAGTCCAGGGCTTTGTGCATGCTAGGCAACAGTCTGTCAACTGAGCATAATCCCTAACCCTTGGACCATTGTATCTTTGTAAAAAGATTCGTGTGTGTGTGTGTGTGTGTGTGTGTGTGTTTGTGTCTGTGTTTGTGTGTCACTATATGTACATATGTGTGTGCAGGCATCTGCAGAGGCCGGAAGAGGGCATCCGGTTTCTGGGAACTGGATTTAGTCATGAGTTGCCTGATGTGGTGCTGGGCTCAGCTCCTTATAATTGAGTAGCAAGTGCTCTTAACTGCTGAGCCCTCTCTCCAACTCAACCATTTTTTTAAAAAAAAAATATATATGTAATTAATTGGATTCTATTTCTTTCAAGCACCATGATTCAATTAACCTCTCCTGTCACACCGGAATTTTAGAGGTTGTCTTTACACTTTCTTAAGCAATTCATCTTCTGCACACGTCCTTGGACATTCTCCTAATTGTTTTCTCAGGTTAAATTCCTCAAAGAAGAATTGTCAGCCCTGACAGTATGCAAGCTTTAAATCTTTCAGCGCACAAGCTCTAATTTGTTCTGTGGAAATTTGCGTTCACTGAAACCCACCAATACTATATGGGTGTGACCCCCTGACCCCCCTGTCGACATTTGCAATGAGGAATGGAGCACAGGAAGAGTTTCTTTCTTTTGGCAGACTTGTTTTTCTAAAAAGACAGCAAGAAAATCTCCTGCAAGATATTGCCTTTGGATGGTTGATCTGAAGAACTCGCACTTGGGAGGTGTTCTTCCAGGGCCCAGAAGGGCCTCCTCAGCTCACTGATAGGCAGGAAGGGGAGTCGGAAGGAGTGAGTAGCCCCTGCAGTCACTGCTTGCTCTTCAGTGAGGCGGCACTTTGTTGGACTCTATAAAAGGCTGTATGGTAACATGGTAAGGGCATGTGGGGAAAGAAGATGTCACAAGACACAACAGGAAGTCAGGGAGATTCTAGGGCTAGCCCCTCTCATTTAATGTCTGCTCTCCTGAGAACTAGAGAATCCTACAGGAATGTGTCAGTCACTTCTACGGGTGGGATTCTCAACCACCTTCCACTGGGCTTCCCTCCCTCAAGTGTCCCAGCTCTTTCCACATCACCAAGCTGGGCGCAGGAGATTCCAGCAAAGAAACTTTCAGGGAACAAGCCACACCCAACCTTTCGTGAGAGGAGATGTGGTCAAGAAAGCAGGCAGCTGAAAAGCCATCTTTTCCTCAGACCTGAAGATGGGAATTAACCCTGTGGGTTCTGTTAGAGAAGCAAAGAGGAGACTGAGGTGCGTTTCTAGAAGGAGAGGGCAGAAAAAGTGGATTAAAACAAGACATCTCTGCTGGATGAAGCATTGGGGTAATTCAAGAAGCAAAAATACCGGGTGTGATGTGTTAAAGTACTCAAAATAGGGCCTGTTTTTTGTTTTTCTGTTTTTGTTTTTTTCTTTTCTTCCTGCATCCTGGTTCTTCTTTTCTCCCCCCTTTCTTCCCTCCACCTCTCTCTCCTTTGGCATGCAGGTAGCTGATTGTCTAGCACAGCTGTTGAGAACATGACTCACCTGACATTGCCTTTCCCTTACACACTTCTTGCACCTTGGCTGGCTGGAGGCCTGAGTTTATTTCTGTGCTCTCTGCCCTGTTACCGTGGCTCACTCTCGCCTGGCCGGGCACCTGAAGACAGTAGCTTTGTCATAAGCCGTGCAGTCAGGTAGCATCTACTCCCCCGTCCTCCCACTCTAGGTCCTCTGCATGTTCACACTGACTGCCCAGTCTGTGCATTCTTACAAGGGGGCTGCCAGGATACTGGGGCTCAGGATACTGGGGCTCACACCAGACGACGGATGGGCACCCCAACACACAGCCCCAGCCCTGTCAGTCCAGCCCAGGACACACTCCATCATCTGGCCAGAGCTCAGGGCAGCTTCAGGCTGTCAAAGGCTGCTGCTTCCTCAGTTGGGAAGCTAGTAGGAATACAACTTCCACTGGGTATTTTGATAACTATATAAGCATAATCTTTGTGGAATTCTGAATAAAATATTATAAAAAAAACCCCATAATTTTTGCCCAAGGGCCATAAAACTGATGTAATTTGGATGCAATAAAATATAAGCAAGCAGCTAACAGCTCTTGTGGGCTTTCTCTTAATTTTTCAACACATACTTCAGAGTTTTAAGATGCGGCGTTTACAGCAGTCACCTTCCTGAATTAGGGGTGGGGGTGGGGGTGCAGAGAAATAATTAGTAGGCAATTTTTTGGCCCTGGGGCTTTTCTTGTAAATGTTTTTGTTGGCAGGCACGCTCTTGAGAACAGGAAGTCAGTCTCTTGTTACAGATTTAAGACTTTTCTGAGCCAAATAACAGAAAACTGGGTTAGCTCCGAAATGAGAGCTGAGGGCGGGGGCGGGGCAGGGGGCGGGGCAGGGGCGGGCGGCTGTCCCGGGCCCTTTCTGGAGATTAATGACCTCTCACAAATATTTTAATTCTCTCTTTTCCTCTTAACTTGCCACCTCCTAAACAAAACGCACTCAGACTGAAAACAACTTAGCTGATCATTTTGTAGCCCTCCTCCCCTAAAATAAAAGATCTTTATAGTAACTCACAGATTTATTTTTAAAACATTTGACGAGCTGGGGAAAAGAAAATTAGGGCTATCTCAAGTTGACCAGGGTTTCTTGTTATTGTTTTGGTTTTCTTTTTCACCAAATACATCGTATGAAATTTAAAGTATTAGACCTGGTAATAAAGAGACTGTTTGCACTGTAGTAAAGATTCCTTTGAAATTTTAAAAATAGCTTTTGTTACTGAGTAGAGTATTGAAGCAAGTTTTATAAATGGTACCAGTAGGTCACTGAGCTGATTGCAAACACACTGATTGTTCGAAATGGTGAGACTGGACATTCGACCAGGAGCTTGGTTGTCCGATTATAAAGCAAGGAAACTGGTGCTGCCCTCCACAGCCTGAGACTCTACTTAGGTATGGGCTTCGTAAGGCAGGAAAGGAACTAAAATTCAGTTCCTGGCCGGGCGGTGGTGGCACACACCTGTCATCCCAGTACTTGGGAGGCAGAGGCAGGCAGATTTCTGAGTTCGAGGCCAGCCTGGTCTACAGAGTGAGTTCCAGGACATCCAGTGCTATACAGAGAAACCTTGTCTCGAAAAAACCAAATCTAAAAAACAAAAACAAAACAAAACAAAAAACAATTCAGTTCCTACAAGTGTTACTAAAAAAAATTATAATCTTGACAAAGTTTATAATCTGGAGGAGGGCTAGTCCTGCACATTGAGAACCATTGTGATGATATCAGTATGATACAGTAAATAAAGTATATTTTATTTGCTGTAATATACTTATATATTATATATATTGCTGTATATATTTATATATATGTATTATGTTAAACTATATGTCTTAAACCATATATATTAAACCATAAATGTTAAACCAGGAGAAGGACGGAGAGAGGGGGAGAGGAACATGTGTTACCGCATGGGCGTGGCTGTCGAAGGGCAGCTTTTAGTTTTCCCCTTCCCCCTGGTTGGAGCAGGCTCTCTCTCTAAGGTAATGGGCCTGGGCTAGCTAGCCTGAAAGCCTCAGGAACCTCTACCATCCTTGCCTTCCACATCGTTGTCAGAGTGCTGGGATTGCACATTTTATGTGCACCACAGATTGGGACATTTGCAATGATTCTTTTAAAAATTAAAGTATTTAGTCATTATTATTGGGGGAGGGGAGTATATATCCTGGATGTCACCACAAAGTTGTTTGGTCCTGGGATTGAATTCAGTTCGTTAGCCTTGTGTGGCAAAATCCACCTGCCTCAGCCAGGCGGTGGTGGCGCACGCCTTTAATCCCAGCACTTGGGAGGCAGAGGTAGGTAGATTTCTGAGTTCGAGGCCAGCCAGGTCTACAGAATGAGTTCCAGGACAGCCAGGGCTATACAGAGAAACCCTGTCTCGAAAACAAAACATCAACAACAACAAAAAATTCACCTGCCTCTACCTCCCAAGTTCTGGGATTAAAGGTGTGCGCCACCACTCACAGCTCCATTGATAGTTCTTAAAACACAAAATCTTTATAAAACTTTGAGATTTTTGAGGAAAAGACCACTTTTCTGTAACAAGTGTAAATATTGTGCTGATAATCTAGAAGTTTCCCTGATATTACAGCCTCTCAGAGAAGAAAACAGTTTACACAGGTAATCCCAGTAACAGGATTCAAGGATTCACAGGTGAGCTGGGCCCAGGGTGAGTGCAGGACATCTGGCCCCTCCCCTTGTCTGCCTCCTGGTGGTGTGGGTGAGGGAGAGATGCCCCCACCTTGTTCCTCCACCACCTGTGGCAGACAAGAGAGCTGGTCCTGCCTCTCCCCAGCTGTAGCACCAGGGAGAGTGGACGCTGCACCTGGCCTGGGCAGCAGAGTAGAGCTGACCCTGGTGGCACCGATGTGGGAGAGCCAGCCCCCAGGGCATGAGAGACTGAGGGCTGGCTCTGCCTCCTTGCCAGCTGCTGTAATGGGCAAGCTAGCAAGGGCTGTGCCGGAGAGCTTACCCTAGCAGTGTGGGCACTGGAGAGCTGGCAGGCTCACCAGCGCAGCTACCCCCCAGGCCCAGATCCAGGCCTTTGAATGAGCCCACCCCAGCATCTACCCCATCTATGAGCTGCTGGATTGCATGCAGTGGATGATCCTGCAGATCCAAAGCTGCAGGTTCTCCGTGGCACAGGGCAACAACAGGATATCCAAGAGGAGTCCCGGTGACAATCCAATATTGATAATGTAGCAGAAGCCAGAGGCCTCAGACCAGGTCAATGCCTCATTGCAAAGAACATTCGCAAGCAAAGACGTGTGGACAAAGGGCGTACTGCGGTGCTGTGACTCGATACAGCTTCCGCAACGAGATGTTTTGTTGTTGTTTTGTTTTTGTTTTTATTTTCTTTTGGGAGGTGGTTGCAAGGGCAGAGGGTAGATGTGAAGGGACGGGGAGATGAATAGAATTGGGGTGCATGATGTGAACTTCACGAAGAATCGATAAAATGTTTTTAAAAAATTAAATACTTCACTCTAACACGGGGTTTCCTGTTGTGACTTTATAAGCAGCCATTTTCCTGTGTACCACATGTGCCTCTTCTCTATCCAGAGGTAGTACTGTGTCCTCCAGAGACAAATACCCCTCCTCCCTCTCCCTCGTTCCTGTCCCCTCTCCCTTATCCTCTGTCTCCTGTCTTTGTCTCTTACTCCCTGCCCTCTGGGTAGGGTAAAGAAATCTCCTTTGAGCTAAGAACTTGGTCCTGTGACTCCCGAGCCGAAACCTTTCCTTTCAAACCATACACAGTCAGTAGCCACTGAGTAAATCTCTCCAACTCCCAACTTTATACAGCAAAGCGCTTTCATCTGGAGATCGAATGTGTCCAGAGAACCCAAATTTGCAAATCTTGGCTCCAGTTAACTGTTTCTTTTCTTATCAAGAAACTGTTTATTCCTTCAAAAGGACCTCTCTCTCTCTCTCTCTCTTCGGCCCATTCAAAGTGCCACCCTTCCCACAGTATTTATTATAATTTCCTTGTCGTCTGATATTTTGACAAATTTAGAATTTTTAACCCTATAAATAATCTCAAACTACTCAAAGCTGTCATCCACCAGATATGGAAATTAAATTACGCTCAAGAATTCTAGGTGATGGCAAACATTATCCAGTCCTGTGAGATGTGGACGGCCATGGGGGTATGACAAAGCCAATCTACTTGGAACTTCATCAGGGCCGAGGGGTGTTTATTTAAGGGAGATACCTGCTTCCTGGTTTTAAAACATTCCAAGTATTTCTTCTCAGCGTTTATGAGCTTAAATGGATGCAGATGTTGCCAAAGAATGTATTGTAAAATTGATCATTTTAGGGCTGGAGAGATGGCTCAACGGGTAAGAGCACTGACTGCTCTTCCAAAGGTCCTGAGATCAAATCCCAGCAACCACATGGTGGCTCACAACCATCCATAACAAGACCTAATGCCCTCTTCTGGAGTGTCTGAAGACAGCTACAGTGTACTTATATATATAATAAATAAATAAATATTTTTAAAAAATTGATCATTTTAGGAGTGCACAGTTTGAGCCTCGGGAGGCCTGTTGGAAGCTGGGCCACACCCTCCTCTAAAAGGAAAGAGACTTAGGCTGAGAGTCATTCATAGACTGACACCAAGTGGTATGCAGACCCTTCTCCTTGAAGTCCTAGTTATGGATTACTTTTGTTGTTATAGTTTCTCAGTCTCTCTTTCTCTCTCTCTCTCTCTCTGCCCATCTGTCTACCCATCTGTTTGTCTGTCTGTCTGGGTATGGGTGTCAGAGGACTACTGTAGAATTGGTTCTCTCATTCCACCTATATGTGGGTCTCAGAGACTTTTTGTTTTTGTTTTTGTTTTTGTTTTGCTTTTGTTTTTCAAGATGGGTATAGCCCTGGCTGTCCTGGAACTCACTCTGTAGACCTGTCTGGCCTCGATGCTGGGATTAGAGGCATGTGCCACCATTGCCCAGCAAAATTCCAGGAATCTCAGGATTTATTTTATGTGTGTGTGTGTGTGTGTGTGTGTATGTATGTATGTATGTATATATATATATATATATTGTTGCTATCTTCAGACACACCAGAAGAAGGCATTGGATTCCATTACAGATGGTTGTGATTCACCATGTGGTTGCTGGGAATTGAACTCAGGACCTCTGGAAGAATAGTCAGTGCTCTTAACCTCTGAGCCATCTCTCCAGCTCAGGTCCTAGAGATTAAACTCAGGCTACCAAGTTTATACTCAAGATCTTTACCCAGTAAGCCATCTTCCTGGCCTGTCATTGGCTAACTTTCTCAGGACTGCCTTCAGTCTCCTAACTGGATTACCTTGTGTCATGTGTCTCCCATTTGGTGGGTTGTGGTTTGTTTTCTCCTCCCTTCCTTCCTTCCTTCCTTCCTTCCTTCCTTCCTTCCTTCCTTCCTTTTTTTCTTTTTCCTGAACAGCTCTCCTGACTATCTATATACTTCACAGGCATCCCATGCTCCTCCTTGTTTCCAACCTTTGGTTGGCACTTTTTCATGTGAGGATGAGCAGACAGGATTCTGGCCAGGTCTGGTGAGAGGAGAGAGCAGTCTGTTTTCTCCTGCTCTAGGCTGTGGATCACAGTCACAGAGTAACAGATGTGAGCAGGAAAGGCGGCGCTGCGCTTGGGAATGTGTGCCGACTGCTTTTGCAGAGGACTCAAGATCAATCCCCAGCGTGCATACCAGCGGCATGCAAACACTTGTGACTCTGGCTTCAGGGGATGCAACATCCTCTCCTGGGTTCCTCAGGCACCCCCAACACATGCACACCTAATTAAAAATAAAATAAATATTTTAAAAGAGTGATAGATGTGACCATAATAAGTACCCATCTGTCCCTAAAGAGACCACACTCTCTCTGTGAGACTGGGAGGAAGGCTGAAACTTCTTGCCATAGTGACTTGGCAAACTAGCACCTTTACTGCAGTATAATTCATTTGAGCCTTTTTTTAATACTTTTTTTTTAGTTTTATCTATTTTACGTGTATGAGCATTTTGCCTGTATGCATGTATGTATGTATGTATGTATGAATTTTGTATGTATGTTCGGGCCTACCCTGGTGTCCAAAGAGGCCAGAAGATGTCATGGGCTGCCGGGAACTGGAGTTATAGTTGGTTGCTGCTGTCATCTGAGCACTCGAAAGCAGGCTGGGTTCTTTGGCAGTGCAGAAAGTCATCTTAAATATGGGCCCCCTCTCTAGCCCTAAAATATTTTTTTTATGGCCAGACTCATGATACAAAATGTACTAAATGTTTATGAAAAACAGCAACAGCAATAACAACTAAACACACAGCGGGGCCTTAAATAGACGGGTCCTCCCTGCACCGCAGCGGCAACTTGAATGACTCCTAAGGGAAGCTTGGTCTCAGCTACCAAAGGCTCCTCAGTCCTCAAGATGAGAGCCCCTAGGGCCATCCTGCTACCCTCAACTCTGCAGTGTGATGTGATACATATTCTCTGTCTCTGTCTCTGTCTCTCTCCCTCTCTCTGGGGTTTGTCCTCTGTAGAGTGCTCAAAATCCTCTCCATTTTCTCTCCCCTTAAATTCTACTCTTGCTATCTTAACTGAGCTTTTACGAACAGACCACTTGGAAGCATTATGTGTTCCCATGCAGTTGACTGACAGGCTTTAAAGACCTTTGTTAAGCAAGTTGCCCTTTTTTACTGGTGGAATTTCATTGGTGTGTCAAAGGGAAGGAAGCAATGTAAGACAAAGGAAGGCGAAGGCCTTTGAAACCTTCCTTAGGCCTTTCAGATTTGAGGTAAAACTCGGGGCAGAACTTGATTGCTTACATGGTCTGTACTAAAGATCAGAGCCTGGGCATATCCAAGGATATTTCCATTTCTCTTTTGAGTTTATTCTGAGAAAAAAAAAAAAAAAGGTCTTACCAACATGGTCATTCATAAATGGTCATTCATAAATAACCATGTTCTTTAAATTAAGAATCATTCTTAGACTTTCTCATTAAAAAGTAAAATTAAATGAAAATTCAAATTCAAAGAGGCATACATTTGGAAATTCTTCTTCACCCCAAACTCTCTCTTCCCGTACTGTCCAGCTCATAAAACACCCTGGTGGACTGGAATGGGCAAGCCCTCGCTAAGCAGCGCTCAGCCATGTGTATCCCTGGTGGGAAAAGGGCCCTTTCCTCTGACTTACAATTGAAACTTACTTAGTTGAAGATTTTTCTCACCAAAGTCCTTATATCCCCTCCCCACCCCCGCCCCGCAACTGCCCCTTAATTAATCCCATTTCCCCCAGTTCAAGTTTGTTCAAGCAGCTGAGCAAACAAAGACGAAGGCAGCCATTTTAATGTGCTTCCTCTCCCAGACCCTCTGGGATGGGTGGGCTGTTCATCTTGTCCATAAACCGGGGCCTGGATGGCCCTGGAGAAAGCTACGAGAGGGGCTTCTGTCAGGATTAATTTTAATAGACTGCAGGCTCCCGCCCAGGAACCGTAACCCAGCAAATGGCTTTAAATTACTATTTGCTGATAAAAAGGGAGATAGGAGCTGAGCGTTGGGTCCGCGTCTCAAACAGTTTGGATAACTAACGCGAGGATTTACTTTTCACGTGGAGCGCCTTGCTCTTTACAACTCAAACCCTGGGATGGCTGAGGAAAGCCACCCTGTGTCCTAGATAGATCTCAGGGAAATTAGCTGGAGGAAATGTGACATTTCATAGAAGTTTTGGATTTTAGAGTTGGACCGGAAATGACTGAATTCCTACGGACTTGCGGTGCTCTATGGCGCTCACCTGTGACTGCGCTTACCCACCGCCTTCCGCCTCTTTGTCTCCTGTTAGTTATAGCCAGGCCAGTTTTTAAAGCGCCAATATTTTGGTTAAATAATAACAATTCCCCAAACTAATTTGGTTCCTAGAATAAAAAGAACTTGTTCTTCTAAATTCTTTTTTCCCTCCCCACTGTATGGATCCCCAGGAATGGCTGGCCAGAGAGATTTTATCAATTACCCGACAGCCGATCACCTTATTTCCCTAGTTATCCCTTGTAAGGGCCACTCAGATCCAAACCCCTCCCTCTTGTTCGATTTCAAACCCAGGACCAGCCTCGTTCTCACCCTGCTCCCTACCCTCCGGGGGCCTGGCCTTTCACCTGCCCTTCCCCCAGCCTGAGCCCTCTATGACTCATCCTTTTTGGCTACTCGGAACTCAAAGTCTCTTGGCCCAGGCTACCTTTCTTGATCCTTTGCTCCACCCATGGTCCGGTTTAGTCTGCCAGCCCTTTAGTCTGCCAGACTCAACCTGGATTGTGATAACACTAACTAGATAACACGAGGAAAAACTGCCCCACGCCTGGCCCTCTGCCTTGCCTCTGCACAAACCGCGGGCACTATTGTGGTGACGTTGTATTCTGCTTTGTCAAAGTGAGGTCAGTTTTCCTAGATTCCATCTCCACACGAAAATCTCTCCGATCTGGGTCTGGGAGCCAAAGACCGATGCCGTTTTTGTGTAACAGATAAAGATTTTATGCTGTCCAATGGAGCCATCAAGACCACGGGAGGCTAGGGTAGCCACCCGTGAGCAGTTAGCAGTTTCTGGCATCTTAGCTGATACCTAAGCTATTTGGATTATTCTTCCTGCTGTAACTTATCCTTCGTAGACCTATGATGCATGCATGCATTCATTGCTAGGCTAACTAACCCGTGGCTTTGTCAGATTAACAACAAGAGTACCAGGCTCCCTCCCTAAGGCTGCATGCCTCACTTTCTAGAGCTGCTAGGTCTCCAGCTGAGAAAGGCAGTTTGCCCTACTGACTTCACTCTGAAAGAGATAAAACTCACAAAACAGGTTTAAAATGTTCCAGAAAAGGCTGGAGAGATGATGGCTCAGCACTGACTGTTCTTCCAGAGGTCCTGAGTTCAATTCCCAGCAACCACATGGTGGCTCACAGCTATCTGTAATGGGGTCTGATGTCCTCGTCTGCCGTGTCTGAAGATGGCAACCAATGGTGTACTCACATATACACTAAATGAAAAAATAAATCTTTTAAAAAATGTTTCAGAAATTTTTTCCCTCTCTAGGCTATTGTTATACTAAGACTTCAAAAGCTCAGAGTTTTAACATTGATTAATGTAGTTCTGATAACACAAGCTCAAAAATTTAAATTCCTTCGGTTTTCTAAATATATACTTAAAAGTGCTTCTCAATTGTGTGTGGAGGATGGGGGGACAAAAATCCCAAAACAAACAAACAAACAAACAAACAAACACCTCTGTCCAATCTATAAATCCAGCCCTCTGAAAAGTGTTAATACTTTTTAACCCAGAATCATTGGGTTCTTAAGTTATTACTATGACTCAAAGGCATAAGTCTATTAACTTTTCTACAATGTGGATTTCAGTACTAATTACAAACAGTGGTAATGCTAAGATATCTGAAACTTTCATCTCTTTGTAAACTTAAAAAAAAATATGCAAACTTCAAGAAGTCAACTTGGATCCACCTCTTGCGGGTCAAAGGGATTTCAGATAAGTTACTCTCAAGGTTCCCACCAGCCTATTCCTGAGGCTGGGATAGCTCTCCTCCCCCAACTACTAGGACTACATAGTCCTGCATGTTTCAAATGTGTACCCCCCAAATTTCCCCTAACCGCCCTAGCTTTACCTCTGTTCCTACTCCGTGTCTGTCCCAGCAGACCTCCAATTGACTGAAGACGGCAGGTGAAGGAATGTCTGGCCAGCCTGAGCCCCTGTGTCCTAGACTGTTCCAAAACTGCCTGCACTTCCCTAGTCCCGGGTTCCTCAGAACCTGAGCAGAGAACAAAACTGCTGCATTCCTCTCCCTTCCTGACCTTTGACCACCAACCCTGCCTTCCAGAAGCTCCAGTTTCAGCTGGAGGACGTTTTAGAAGAGATTGCATCTCCCCTTATCAACAACAAAAGGCTGGACTGCGGAACTTTGTTTAGTTTGAGCATTCTCTCTCCACCCCCAAGCCTCTCCCTCTTGGAGCTGAGCTTCTGAATTCCTTCCCCAGCCTGACTCCAAAGTAACTCAGCAATTCGTCCACTCTTGGTCTCTTGGCCTGGGTCGCCTCTCTCTGTCAGTGGCTCCTCTCTTGCTTTCTCTCCCCTTCTTTCCTCTCATGGTCTGGTTTAGTCTGCTGGCCGTGGTCAGCCTGGAATCTTCTTCCTTCTGCCTGTTTTCTCCAGTATGTTGGCAGTAAAATGTCCATACTGTAGGAGTAGCCATGGCCTCCTCCTTTTATTCCATGTTTTCATTCACTCCTGCCCCCTCCCTGCTTTCTTCTTCTCTGTCCTGTGACCACCCCAGCCTATAAATAGACAAGGGACGTCTAGTCTCTCTCACTAGAAATGACCCTGACAGGTCTAAATGAATGCTCTCGCTTGTTCACTCATTCCTTCGTCTTTCCCAATTATTTCTTTTCTTCCCCATTTTCCTTAAGCCTCAATTCTGATTCTGCCCTTCTCCTTACTCTCTCCTCTAAATATTTGTGAGGCTGTAACAGGGAAGAAGGTGACAGTGGACTGTAGATAGAGGAGTCAGAAGGGTGTTGGCAGCTGGGCAGTGGTGGCACATGCCTTTAATCTCAGCACTTGGGAGGCAGAGGCAAGTAGATTTCTGAGTCTACCGAGTGAGTTCTAGGACAGCCGGGGCTATACAGAGAAATCCTGTCTTGAAAAACCAAAAGAAAAAGAAAAAAAGAAAAAAAAAGGGGGGGTCTTGGCAACTTGGGGTCTGACAAACAAAGGAGGTCTGTGGAAGTGGTGTGTGGATAGCAGGCATTATTGTTCGAGTCACTGGGGTGTCACTGCTTTTCATTAGACATAGCTGCTGTTTGGATTTGTTTGGCAACTCACTATGTTCTACTTCCATTGGAAACTTTGGTGGGAAAAGTCAAGTTAATCACAAAAGAAAATTGAATTTGCCTCATGCTTTTTAAAAAAAAAATTTATTTTATGTATATGAGTTCACTGTCTTCAGACACACCAGAAGAGGGCATTGGATTCTATTATAGATGGTTGTGAGACACCATGTGGTTGCTGGGAATTGAACTGAGGACCTCTGGAAGAAGAGTCCGTGCTCTTGATCACTGAGCCATCTCTCCAGCCCTTGTCACCTTTGGGAACTCTGATTCCATCCTCTACCCTACTATCCTCTCAATCTTCATGGATCATGTCAGCTGTTCCTGGAGAGAATATTCTCTATGATATATATCTGACAACAGCAAATTCAAGGGAAGGTTTATTAAGATGCACACTTTGAGGATGGAGAACATCATGGTGAAGTCATGGTAGCAGGAGTGTGGGGTTAGGATCACACTGTATTGCAATCAAGAAGCAGAGAGAGAGACTGCTGGTGCTTAACTCAATTTCTCTTTTTTTATTCAGCCCTAGACCCCAGCCTATGCAATGGTGCTGCCCACGGTTAAAATGGGTCTTTCCATTTCATTTAACCCAATCTAAAAACTCCCTCACAAATATGCTCAGAAGCTTGTGTCGAGCCTGTTGGGTTGACAATATTAATTATTATAATACCATAAAAATGTTTAGTGTGAGGTCTGTGATATTTCTGAAGTGTGTCCAAGCTAGCACACTTGGGCAAAAAGACTAGTGGCTGAAATTTTTAAAGCAAAATGAAACAAAAAACTAACCTGTAAGGAAGTGCTGGAACAACTGAAGCTCACAGTCAGTGCCTGTGGAGTGAAAAACAATAGGGACACTGTGTAAACAGTTTGGTGGCCTCTTAGAAATAAAATATTCACTTACCCCATGGCTTCTTAAGAAGTTAAACATCCATTTACCATATAATGGGGCAGGTTAGAAAGAGGGGAAAAATCTATGGGGACACAGGAAGGGAAAGGATCCTCTCACCCCAGACTCTTGTTGAAGTCTCTTGCCAGCTGAGAAGCAAGAACTCTAGTATGTCTGCGCCAAGGCTGCTGGCAGAGACTCCTTTCATAGAGAGGACTTTCTGTTAAAATGGCAGTGAGCCAGGCTTAAGTCCTGGATGTGTTCTACTTTGAGGGAGTCCTTATTCTTTCCCTAGACATTTTTCTGGGCATCTCAAACAAGGCTGCTAACCGTGTTTACAGTGAAGGTGTTCTACCTTCCTGCATCCCTCTGATCTATATTTTTACCTTATCAGTTATAATCTTGTCAGTGTATGTAAAGGAACTCAGTAAAGAAACTGCCAACATGGCTGCTCTCTTATTAGGCTTGGGTTTTTTGTTTTTTGTTTTTTATTGTGAGAGAGAGAGAGAAACCACCCAGAGGCATCAGGAAGTGTCCAGAGCAGAGAGAACAAGCAGATTGGACATGGTCGGGGTAGGGATGCAGGAGAGGGGAAGAGAATAGTGGAAATAGCAAGAGATAGGTCATAGTGAGAGAGCACAAGAGAAGTGTGGAGTGGAGAAATCACATGGGTTATAAGTAGGAAAAGCAACTATATGAAGGATTGCTTCTGGGGATGGTAAAACAATCTCAAGTCCTTGAAGAATATTGGCTTTTATCTAATCATCAGAAATTCTTCTATAGTCCAGAATGAGTTCATTCTGATCTATGGTCTTCCTTAAACCTAAAAGTCCAGAACTACACGCTGTGGTCTCTTAGATTTCTTAGCAATGCTTCAAAGATAATTGCTTCAAAATCCATCAAGTATAAGTGTTGTAAAAACAATGAAGTGTGACTCTCTCTTGAGAAGCCCATGCCCACATCTGGGTATGTCATATGTTCCATCTGAGCACCTCTCTGCCTCTGAACACTCCTAACTAGGCCTCTATGAAAATATTTTTTATTAGACTCCTACTCTGCTAGTCCTGAATATTTTCAGCATCAAAGCTACAAACCCTGGTTTGACCTGGGTTGAAATCCCTAAAATATTAGGGGAGCTTTTCAGGTTGTGGAAGGCAACAGAGTGGAGCTGTTCTTCCTTTCTGTTCCCTTTGGTAATGCAGCCTAATAAGCCTGCTTTTTAAGAGAAAACATTTATGTTGACATGAACATCTATAAAAAATGTTGACAGTGACTTTATTTGTGATCATTAATAACTGAAAACAACTCAAATATCCCTCAACATAAACACACAACTCACAATGCAATACTACCTAGCAATAAAAAGGGGCAGTGGCATAGATGACCTCAAGATAGTAACACTAAACATTAACAAAGCCAGTATCAGAAACTGTCAAACTATTTTCCAAAGAGGTTGTACTTTCGCATCTTCTGCACCCCCATTAACAGTCTGTAAGAATCTCAGTTGTTCTTTATTTTTTTTCCAACAGTTGACATGGTCCATCTTTCTAATTCCTGATATTCTGACTGGTTCACATTTTCAAATGTGTTTGTTTTGAGACAGAGTTACTATGTAGCCTTGACTGGCCTCAAACTCACTATATAGATCAGACTGGCCTTGAACTCAGAGTAAGCCTGTTTCTGCAACTGCCAGACTTAAAAGCATGCACTACCACACCTGAAGTTTGTGAAGTGCCCTGGAGCTGCAGTTTAAAAGCATTTGTGAGCTACCCAACAGGGGCACTGGTATCGAACTCTGGTCCTCTGCAAGAGCAGTATGTACTCTTAGCCATTGAGCCATCATTATAAGCCCCTGTTATTTATTTTTACTGTGATTACTGTCCATTCAGGAATCCCTGTAAAATTTTTGTCCAAAGTTTGATTGTCCAAAGTTTAATCGTAGATGTGACACTCTATTACTTCCGTCATATTTTACTTATTAGAAATGAGTCAGTTAGTCTTTGACTTGAGTGTCCTATTCTTTCTCAAAGCGCAGACAAAAAGCCGGTAAGGTAAAGGGTACATTCAGAGAAAGCCCGCCAAACGCAGACGCTTTTGCGGTGATGTAACTTCCGCCCCTGCGTGCTTCCTCAGGCGCCCCCTATTCCTGGCCCAGTCCGTTTCCGGCATTTCAATAAAGCTCCATTCGGCTCGGAGAAGCCGTGCTCTTCCGGGAAAATGGCGACTCCCGCTCGCGCTCCAGAGTCGCCGTCGGCCGCGGAGCCTGCGCCCGCCGTGGGTCCCGCCGGGGAACCCTGCCCTCCGCGCCAGCCGCAGCCCGTGCGCAATGTACTCGCTGCCCCGCGGCTTCGAGCCCCCAGCTCCCGAGGACTTGGGGCGGCAGAGTTCGGCGGAGCTGCGGGAGAGGTTGAGGCGCCAGGAGAGACTTTTGCGCAACGAGTAAGCGGTGGCCCTGGGGTCGTGATTGCCAGGGATAGGGATCAGGGAACAGACTATCGGGGATCGGGATCCGGGAGCTGGTCTCCCGCCCCGCCCTGCTGCCTGTGGCTCGAAGGTGACCTTGCGTGGCCCGGCTTCCCAGCCAGGCCCGTCCTGTGCGCGGGCATGGCTCCATGCTGCCCGGCCCTCACTAGGCAGCAGCACCCGCTCATACCATGCCCGCACTACAGCTTTGAAAGAGCTCTGGTACCAAATCCTATTGATCAGAACGTGTTGGATTTCCTTTTCTCTTATCTAAAGTCCCACTGTTTTCTGAACCATAGATCAGGAGAGCGGGCTGTAAAGAGTGGTTAATTGGGCCTAGAAAGTTTGGTTCGTGCGTAGTAGGGAGAAGATGATAGCTAGTTTCCTAAAAGCAGCTTTGTTTAGGAACAGGATTGAAGGAATAAGAGTCAGAAGACGCCAAGAGGATATTTTCTGAGAGATTTTCAACAAGGAGGGAAAAATGGACCATGAAGGCAATCGAGGGATTGGGAGAACTTAACTACTGGTGTAATATTTTGGAGACAGATATATATTAATAGTTAACAGGTGGTTGAAATTTCTGGGGAGCAATAAAGGATAATGGAAAATTGGGAGAGCGGAATGGATTTTAGGTTAATTTTTTATTTCGGGTGTATTCGGTTGAGGGGAGCAGTGGCAGGCATTTAGTTAATTAAAAGCCAGCTGATTAGAACCCAGAGGAGTGGGTACGAGGCTCAAGAGAGAAGGCTGAAAAAACGGAGAGGAACTCAGTTGCAGAGAGGCATTAACACTGTTGAAAACATGGGAATAAATGAATCAGGAAGAATAGGACCTAAGGTTTAGTCCCTGTCTCTATTTGTTATATAACCAAGGAAAAGAATCAGAAAGAGAATTTTTGTGATTGAGGGAAA
Organism: Apodemus agrarius; assembly: GCA_964023405.1. Classification (NCBI taxonomy): domain Eukaryota; kingdom Metazoa; phylum Chordata; class Mammalia; order Rodentia; family Muridae; genus Apodemus; species Apodemus agrarius. Next base: position 74,644,375 of record OZ030012.1, on the reverse strand, counting down.
GGAGCCAGTGACCGTTTGGCAGGAGGGGTTCCTTCTAGAAACAGGTAGGTGTTTTGACTTTTCTAGATTGGGTTGTTAATTTTAGCAGTGAATTAACCTTTTGGTCTTGGGACATTTTTATATTCTTTAAGAATTATTGGGCATCTCAAAGAGCTCCTGTTTATATATGCTGAGTCTAGAAATATTACCAATTTGTCAGAAGCAACTGAGAATTCTTCCAAACACAAAACCACATGAGTAAGTCTACCTTCCTTTGTAAGATAGTGATGTTATCCCACCTCAGCTCCATTGGGGTTCAGAGACTATGGTTTAAAAACCACTGTTCTTTATCATATATTTATTTTATGGGCTGAGCATCTGTTTGTTTTCCTAAATGTTTCAGACCAGAATTTCATATTTTTAAGAGGCTTGGAATATGTGTAGTTCAGTTGTTTCTTACCCACAAGGTAATTTTATACCATGTTCTTTATAGCTTGGTTTTGACTGCAACTTATCATATGGTCCAGTGAAATTTTCCATGGAGGAGTCATTAGTGGTCCAGCCTTAAAGAACTTTAGATTAGGAAAACACAACTTTTTAAATTTTTTATATTTTTGGCTTTTCGAGACAGCATTTCTCTGTATAGCCCTGGCTGTCCTGGAACTCACTCCGTAGACCAGGCTGGTCTCAAACTCAGAAATCCACCTGCCTCTGCCTCCCAAGTGCTGGGATTAAAGGCATGTGGCACCACTGCCAGGCTCAGGAAAATGCAACTTCTATTCCTGAAGTTCTGATTTGATGAAATAATTTCACAGCACTCCCTTGGGGGAGGGTTAGAATAATTTTATCTATTTGGTTCTTGTTTTAAGCCAGATTTTTAAAAATCAGATTTTTTTTTAACTTTTAAGAGGTAGTTTTTCTTTGATTACATTTTGCCTTTTAAATACTGTTTCCATTTTTAAAAACATACCTGTAATATGTACGTTTGTTTCTTGTTTCCACTCCACAGAAAATTCATTTGCAAATTGCCCGACAAAGGTAAAAAGATCTCAGACACCGTTGCCAAACTGAAAGCTGCCATTTCAGAACGTGAGGAGGTTAGAGGGAGAAGTGAACTGTTTCATCCTGTTAGTGTAGACTGTAAGCTAAGGCAAAAAGCAACCACAAGAGTTGACACCGACATAGACAAGGTCCAGAATTCTGACCTGATGCTTGATACTTCATCATTAGTTCCTGAATGTTCCTCAGTAGATATTAAATCATCTAAAACAACTTCAGAAACCCAGGGACCTACACATCTCAATCACAAAGGCAATGAAGAGACTTTGGAGGCTGACTGCACAGTGAACACTGGCCCAGCTACCCACATCGGAACCCGGGCACCCTCATCTGAAGTTAACGAACATCTCCCCCAGCACCCTGTTTCAAGTCAAGTGGAAGAGATTTCCAGCAGCATCGACAATCTGTTTATCACTAAATTGCAAAAGATCACAATTGCAGACCAGAGTGAACCCTCAGAAGAAAACACCAGCACTGAGAACGTCCCAGAACTGCAGAGTGAGACTCCTAAGAAGCCTCATTACATGAAAGTGCTAGAAATGCGAGCCAGAAACCCAGTGCCCCCTCATAAGTTTAAGACCAATGTGTAAGTGTCACAGAACAGGCTTGTCCTAAGAGTGTGTGTGGAGCTCAGAGGAAGAGTTGAACGTCTCATCCTAGTTGAGGGAATGACATGGGGGGAGCTTGTAGGTAGGAGTGACCATACTGTGAAAGTAGACCAGAGTGGCTGGAGTGGAGGACTACTTTTGGGAAAAAAGTGTTAGTTTTGAAGGAGAGTCATTGAAAGGGTTTTAAATAGCAGCTGGGGAGTTGTGTGTTTGAAGATACTTTGCCAATATTTCATAATAAACAGAGTGGGAGGGCAAATGTATCATGACTTTTTTCAAAAGACCATTTGCTGGTGTGCAGCTCCCCCTCAACTGCTGTGTAAGCCAAGAGAAGCAATTGCAGGAGCTAATGGGCTACTCATCAGGGAAAAAATAAAACTGCTCTTTACAAGTAGGCAACAGAGCTATGGGGACACAGTGAAGAGTCTTCTCCTTAAGAAGGTTGTAATCTAGCACGCTCAAGGTTTCCAAACTTGGAAGAGACTTTAAACTAAATGATAGCAGGTTTTCAGGGAAGGGAGATTAAAGGGATTTTTTCTAAAAATAAAACTAAACAGATTTGGGGAGGTGGAGGTTGAGAATCTTGCTTTTGAGTGCTTTGCTCTATGAGATTACGAGAACAACTAAAATTCTTTGAGGAGAAAAGAATTTGTAGCAATTAGGCCAACTACACCAGGAAGTACTGCAGGGTAACTGCCCTTTACATAGGTGACATCAGACTCAAAGAGGGAACATGGGTGTTCCTTCTTAGGAAAGCTGAAAGCTTCAGAAGACCCACATCATGTTTGTTGTTAGACTTAATCCTAATCCACTAACTTTAAATGGTTTCTTCGATTTAGAAAACCAGGTCATATCACATTAATTTTTTAGCTAGAAAAGTGGCCTTTGGTGAAGGCATCTGGATAAAGGGGTCTCATCTTCTGGTGTCTGTCTCACTTCCAGGAGATTGCCTTAAGAAACTAGGAGTCTCAGAGGGTAGCCTGATAATGACAGCCATGTGGCCAGGAACCAGGAAGGTGAGAGGTGAGGGGTGAGCATCAAGGGCCACCAGAATTAGTAAGTTTGAGAGAAAGGGCAACCTGTGTACAAAGAGACCTGGAGAGGCCACCGTGGAGACATGTGGCATTGGGCTTGTGGGTGAGTGGAGGTTTGAGCACACAGGGAACAGTGTGCTAGCAGATCCTCAGCCCCTTTCACAGGGGTTGCAATCAGATATTCTGCATATCAGATACATTATGATTCATATAACAGTTGTAAAGTTACAGTTACGAAGTAGCAAAGAAAACGATTTTATGGTTGGGGTTACCACAACACAAGGAACTGTATTAAAGGGCCACAGCATTAGGAAGGTTGAGTGAGTGAAATGAATAAAAGGTTTGAGGAGGAAAGAGCAGCAAACATGGGTAGCTTGCTGTATGTTAACCTTGAAGAAGCAGTAGGATCCTGGGCTAAAGACCAACTTTGTGCTTGTGCGTGGTTTGATTAAGCCCGCTTTTCCCTTCTCAGGTTACCCACACAACAGAATGACTCACCAAGTCATTGTCAGAGGGGTCAGTCTCCTGCTTCCTCAGAAGAGCTACGACGCAGGGCTAGGCAGCATCTTGATGACATCACAGCAGCGCGCCTCCTTCCGCTCCACCACCTGCCTGCACAGCTGCTCTCCATAGAAGAGTCGCTGGCCCTGCAGAAAAAGCAGAAGGAGAATTATGAGGTAATTCTAGAGTCTTGGGTTTTTCTTGTCTGTGTGTTCACTGCTGCTTTAGGAATCAGAATTTACTTTGGCTGAATAGAGGGATTAGATTCTAGAGATGTGGCTGGCTGAGGCCATTAGCTCTTAGATGTATGCCACTAGTTTTTAGCCACAAAGTTGCTAAAACTACAAGAAATCTCAGTGGTTTACCAGCTGACCAGGGGAGCGGGTTGGAGTGGTGGGGACCAGCCAGCTGCCGCTTGGGGAAGCATGTACTTCTCTCCCATGTGCAGCTTCTTGGTGGTAAGACCTCACTCGGGGACCTGCTTAGAGACATCCATCTCCTCCAGAGCAGGGGCCAACACAGAAGGGCAAGAGGTCATGCTGGGTTACCAGGTGCTGATAGGAGCTTGAGACCATATGGTCCCTGTGAATAGGGACCTCTCCTACTTTGGGCCTTAATCAGTTGTGTTTAGCACTGTTTTGTGTAGAATTTTTTTTAATGTATATTGACCAGGTGTGGTGTATACCTTTAGTCCTAGCACTTTAATTCTAGCAGTTGGGAGGCAAAGGTCTCTGTGAGTTTGAGGCCAGCCTGGTCTATCTACATAGCAAGTTCTATGCCAGCCAGAGTTTTAGATGGTGAGACCCTGTCTATAATAAAGTGTATAATACTGATAGTTTGTCCTTAGAGTATCAGAATGGGAGAAGTAAGTGAGGGGATCCGTGAGAGAATTGGAAGCATTAGTTATGCTTAGACTGTAACCATGAGTTTCCGGGAAGACAGCATCCCCTCTCCCGAGCAGCTTGGCTGGACTTTAGTCAGGTGCCTGCATCGGATAAAGTCAAACTAGCTGTCACCCACCGTGGCTTTTCCTAAGCATTCAGCTTGCATGGACTGAAATCTCTATGTTCCTTCTCCCCCAGTGCATTAGAATTAGCATCAGATCCAACTGCTGTGCTAGAGGAATGACCTGTGAGTTGTCTCTGGGTATTTTAAAAATACCTCTTGGGACATTTTAAGTCAGCCCCTCAGCCTTGACAGAATAGTAATATGCCTACCCATAGTAAATACCATGGACCGAGAGGAAGGACCTGCTGGAGTGTGGGTGTGCCAAGGGTGAACAGAGATGAGCCGGGAACCCTGCCTGACCTTGGACGGAGTAAAGTCTTGTATGTGGAAAAGTCCACTGCATGGCTGAATTTACGTCTGCACCTTTTCAAGTATTAATTTCTGTTGTTTGTTTTATTTTTTATTTCATGTATGTGAATACGCTGTCACTGTCGTCAGACACACCAGAAGAGGGTATTGGGTCCCATTACAGATGGTTGTGAGCCACCATATGGTTGCTGGGAATTGAACTCAGGACCTCTGAGAGAGCAGTCAGTGCTCTTAACCACTGAGTTCTCTCCAGCCCTCAAGTATTAATTTCTATAAGACTTAGCAAGGAGCAGCCAGCATGCAACATTAATGTCTTGACTCTTTTTGTGCCATTGAGATATATCCTTCAAACCTAGAAAACATGATTTAATCTAGAGAAGAAAGTCTTGTCAACTGGAAATGTCAGCACCACATTGGTGATTTCTAACAAAGGCAGGTGGTTCACCACACACACACTTAGTCCATTAATGGCTGCTGTAGTACCAGGCTGGTTTCTGTTTCTTGAGTGGAGGCAAGCTGTTTTGATTGCAGCATTGCTTGCTCATGGAAATCACTAGCAACTGCAACAGGCTGACAGCTCTTGGATTCATTGCCCCATATCTTTTTTTTTTTTTTTAAACAGAGCTGAGGACCAAACCCAGGGCCTTGTGCTTGCTAGGCAAGCGCTCTACCACTGAGCTAAATCCCCAACCCTGCCCCATATCTTGATAGGGCACTGCTGTCAATTTCTTGAGTTGCCAGAGAGACAGTGGGAATCAATGTTCCTTTATCTCCAGTCCTGTCGAAATATCTAAGGGACTGTGGATGTATAACTTGGCCTTTGTTTTTTGTTTTAAAGGAGATGCAGGCAAAGCTCGCAGCACAGAAACTAGCAGAGAGACTGAATATTAAAATGCAGAGCTACAGTCCAGAAGGGGAGTCTTCGGGGAGATACCGAGAAGTGAGGGACGAAGACGACGCCCAGTCCTCGGATGAATGCTGAGGATGCGTGCTGGGAGATCCCGAGAGCTTATGGTGGCACTCTCATTGTCTCATCGAACTGCCTAACAAGTATCAAGACCAGTGTCAGACCTTGTTGAGGGACAGCAGTTTTTTAAGTTACACAAAGGTAGCTACAAAATAAGAACCCAGTGTGTCTTTCAGAAGATGATCTTCATGCGCTTGGACAGTTTAATATTTGAACATTGTGTTTGACCGTATTGTGTTACAGTTTTGCAGTATGTTGTGCATTGGTCTGATATTTTAGTGTGAGTAGAACATGTTTTCTTTAAGGTAACTGCTTTTTCCTTTTTTGTACTATTACCAGATAGCATTGCTTACACCCCTCTGGTGAAATACTTTGTTATCCCAGGCACCTAAAGTGAATTAGGAAGGCCTGGTTCCCTTGCTCAAGGAATGAAGGGAGCAGTCTAAAGAATGGTACGCATGCTTGCATGGACGTGTTCCCGAGATGCTGGATGTGAGATACTGTGGAAGACACTCAGAAACTTCACAAGTGTATTTGCTGCTCCTGTCTTCTCTTGGGGTGACAGTTGTCTTCCTATGATGAGAATAAGGAGCACATTGAAGAGATGTTGGGTGGGGGAGGGTCTTCTGAGCTGGTGGGGAGCTGTGCCTGGCTTCCCTTGGCTTGACTCATTGCTGTCTTGAATGATAGGTCCCTGTACAGGACGCTCATGTTTGGTAAGGAAACCGGTGTTTTTCTAAGAGTTACAGTTGAATTGTCAGTATATTGCTTTTTTCCTTTTTAAACCCAAAGAGGTGTTTATAGGCTGCAGAAACCTCAGTCATGTATGTACACATTTGTGTTGTTTAAAATGATTATATGATCGTTTTCAGCAAAGATAACAATATGTTATCAAAAAGCCTCTGTCTATTATGTGGAACTTGTAAAGGAGAAATAAAATACCAATCAGAGCAGCTCCACGTGCTAATGGTGACATTTTCTTGGTACTTGTTTGAGTTTCACTTCTTTAAAAGCAGTGTCGAATACGTGAAATTGGACTGAAAACACATTTAGATCAGATACACTGGTACTGGAAGGACTTGATTCCATAGTGGATGCTTCTAGCTGTAAGCACTTTCCATATCTCCCACTAAGAAAAGGTTGCTGTAAGAACAGTATGGAACCTGTGGTTTAAAAACTACTAATAGATGATTTCAAAACACATTGTTTGATATTCCTTATCTGGCATGGACTAGTGTTTCTGGAAGGTTGGTAAAGAAGAGCTCAGGCTAGAGCATGAAGTGGAAGTTAGGTGTGCCCAGCCCCCCGCCCGTGAGCTGACCACTCAGTCCCTTAATAGTTGTCTTTGTACTTTGACTTTCCATGCAGCCATTATATACTCAGTTTGCTTTATGGTTTGCGAACATTTCCTGTATTAAATGTTTTACATCTCAACCACGATATGCTTTTCGTGGCTGCTCTGTAGCTTTTTAAACTGTGGCGCGTCTCACTAACTGCTTCTGTAACCAGGGAGCGGTGATGTGCGCAGCACCTTGGACGTCCATCACATCTTTCTAAACCCCAGAGCTGTTCTAGAAATGAGCTTACCTCGTTCTTTTCTGTGAAGCTGGGAGTTGAACCTAGGGCCTGACAGGCTGAGCATGTGCTCCACCACTGAGCTCCATCACCAGCTTCAGGTGACTTGATTTTGAGACTAGGTCTCACCAGGATGCCCAGCTTAGCTTTGAGCTTGCTTCTCTGCTTCAGGGCTTACAGCCTTAACCATTAGACACGGTTTAGAAGTGAAATTTCTAAGTGAAAATGCAGAAGTTTTGAGGGGCTTGGTGTATGTTACTCACTACAGAGGTTATTTATAGTTCTTGAGATAAAGTTAAATGACATTTGCAAATTACTGAAAATTTAAATGCCTTTAAAATGCGTTTCCTAGTGAAGGTTAGAATTTGTTTTTATATTGGCTTACTGTATTTTATATTGGCTTTATAGGTGAGTGACTGCTACTCTGAAGACCTGAGAATGGCATATTATCCATCCATTTGCAATGTTTTGGAGAGTTTGCCTTATAAGTTCTGGTGACGTGTCCCTACCCTTTTTGTCAGGCAGTTATTTTTTTAGTGGGCCACTTGCCTTTCAGTATAGTTCATGATGTTTGATTTTGGCTTTCTCCAGGAGCCTGCCTTTGCTTTGTGCTTTAAAAGATTTGGTTTTTGTTGTGTTCTCCCCAGCAGCCCCCCCCACACCCCCACTCCCATCCCCCCATCCCCCCACCCCCACCCCCCACCCCTGGTCTCTACCCCTACCCACCCCCTTCATGGTCTCACTATGTAGCTCAGACTGTCCTGAAATTATTATACAGACCAGGTGTCTCTGTCTCCTGAGTTCTGGGATTAAAGATGTTTCCTGCCTTTTCAGCAGACTTCTTAATCCAGCAGTGGATATTTGTCTCTTCTAGTTATCTCCCCTGCTCCACATTTTTTAGTTGTTTAAAGACCTTTTTTTTTTTTTTCAGTTTTGTGTATGTGTGTGTGTGTGTGTGTCTGTGAGAGAGTATACACAGGTGCCTGTGGCAGCCAGAAGAGGGCATCAAATTCCCCTGAGCTGGAGTTAGAGGCAGTTGTGGGTTGGGAACAGAACTGGGTCCTTTGCAAGAGCAGTATGGCATCTTAACTGCTGAGCCATCTGTCCAGTCCCTTTATTCATTTTTTATAGTTAACCTTTTTCACTGAGAGGAAATTTTAATCTTTTGTTTCCACGCATCAACTCATTTAGTCTGAACAACCGAGGTGAAAGGGAAGTGACTGCTTCCTAGCAGACTTGTGTGGACACTGGATGAGGGAAGAGTTGTATGCTACTTCTTGCTGACTATGTTACAATTGGTTCAGTATCAGAAGCCACTGTGTTTTCTATTTTGTAAAACTGTTAATAGGATAGTAAAGTCCTATAAAGGTGCCTTTTATATCTTAGGCCTATTTCTGGATCATTCATATTTGCTTTAACTGTTATTAATACGCAGTAGAATATGACCAGTTTAATTGATAAAGCAACAGCTGTGTGATCAGAGCAAATGCAGAGAAGCTGCTGCCAGGCCCCCGGATCCTTGTGTGCCCCTCTTAGCACCCTCTCCTCTCTCCTGACTGGCAACAGCTCCTGAGTCCTTTTTCGTTATCTACCAATCTATGTAAGTCCATTTTGACTTCTACAAAGATTCTCTCTCCTGTGCCCTGTGCCTTTTACTCAACATTGTTCAGGAACTTCATGTCCTGTGGTGAGGTTCACTAATTTTCACTGTGGTTAGTATATCTTGTGCTGTTTCTTCTATGAGTAACAACATTTCAGTTTGGAATGAAAGCAGTGAGACAGTCTGCTCATCTGAACACTTAGTTTTGTTCTAATGCAGTCTCCCTCTGCCCGGCTGGCCTGGAACCCACTGCTTGGACCTGGCTTGAATCTGAGACTTACCAAGTCTGTGATTAGAGGTGGATGCTGCCAGGCTTGGCTCTGAACACTTTTTTTTTTTTCTTTTTGTTTTGACAATGCTGATACTTAATCTCTACTGGTAAATGCTACTTTAACATTAACAAGTCTTTTTTAACCAAGAATCATTTTTGACAGTTAAAGCTTTCTTGTTTTATGTTCTAGAAGAATTCATGGATGGAAAGTTAGTTATTATTTCACTTTCCCCCCAAACCAACGTATTTCAGTATTCAGGCAATACTGTAAATTCAGTAAAACTTAATATATGCCCTATCTCCTAAGTCAGCATATTTAAACATACAGAGAACATAGGAATAACATGTTATCTTTCTTCTTAGAAATAATGTTTGGTACACAACTTACGACTTTAGTACCTGCCTCCACTTTCATATCTGCTTTCTCCATGACCTCCATGGGATCCCCCAAATCTTGAACTACTGTGTTTCACGAGATGCACTATACAACCTATCCATAGGTGAATGTCCTCTTTCTTTCTTTCTTTCTTTCTTTCTTTCTTTCTTTCTTTCTTTCTTTCTTCCTTCCTTCCTTCCTTCCTTCCTTCCTTCCTTCCTTCCTTCCTTTCTTTCTTTCTTTCTTTCTTTTTTTTTTGGTTTTTCGAGACAGGGTTTCTCTGTGTAGTCCTGGCTGTCCTGGAACTCACTCTGTAGACCAGGCTGGCCTCGAACTCAGAAATCCTCCTGCCTCTGCCTCCCAAGTGCTGGGATTAAAGGTGTGCGCCACCACCGCCCGGCAAATGCCCTCTTTCTTGTCTGCCTCCATGCTCAGTGTATTCCCTATCAACAGGTGGAAGCACTTCTTCTCTCCCACTATGTTCATAGCCACTTGAATATACGTCACTTCGGCTGCTAGGGTATATTTCTCGTCTTCCACCATAGCCATCTCATGAGCTACTATAATGATCATAGCGGTTGTTTCCACTGTAAGTCCCTCTTGCAGATGGTGCCTCATGGAAGCTTTCATAACTTCCATCTGTATCTCTGTATGAACTTCCACTTAAATAGAAATATCTATTATGTTCCCCATGATATGATCACTGAAGACTTCAGATGCATGTTCCTCCTGAGAGCTGTAATGGCTGTAGTCAAGGAATCCTCTAGAAGTTGATGCAGATCTCCTTGAATAACTATCATTAGAAGACTGGCCGTCATCCCTCGGTAATGGATACTCATCTCTTCTGGAAGACACTGGCTCTCTTGGCATATTTCTAGAAATCTCTCTTCCATGTGGTTCTTGTCCTCTCGGTCCAGTATTGCTTGTCAGAGCAGAAGTTGCAGATCTTTTAGAAGGAGGACTCTTACTTTTTGGAGATGAACTTTCTTTTAACTGCCACGTGTCTCCCAGAAGAATTCATGTTGAAATGAGGAGTTTATCTCTCAGCATCTAAGTTCCCTCCACATGAAGGATGGCCTCTTGCTCTGCTACTGCCCCCTCGTCCCATTTCAGAATTCTTGACGCACCTCTGGTTCTTGAAAAGGATGGTGGTTCCTGCTTTCTACCACTTTTAAGTGATGGTGGTCTCCTGGCTTGTTCTAATTTAATTCTTTTTCCATCCAAAGACACTCCATTAATTTCTTTGGCAGCATTCTTTTTTTTTTTTTTTTTTCAAGACAGGGTTTCTCTCTATAGCCCTGGCTGTCCTGGAACTCACTCTGTAGACCAGGCTGGCCTCGAACTCAGAAATCCGCCTGCCTCTGCCTCCCAGAGTGCTGGGATTACAGGCGTGCGCCACCACACCCGGCCTTTGGCAGCATTCTTAGCATCTGCAGGACATTGAAAAGTAACGAAAGCAAAGCCTCTAGACTTCTTAGTTTCACAATCTCTCATCAAAATAGCATGTGCTATTGGTCCAAATCTCCCAAATATTAGAGTCTTTTGTCTGGGCTCTATATTGAGGCCCTATAAAAATTTTCCCAGGCTGGTCAGTTTTTTCCATTTTTCTTTACTTGATTTCCTATTTTTCTCTGCTTTAATGGATGACACTGTCCCAGAACAACTCTGACTTCAAAATTCTGAGTACATTTTTTATAGGATGTAGTTCAGGAGCAGACTTGTTGGGTTACAGTGTCTACCTACCTGTAACATATCATCCTCCCATCAACCTCTTGGGAGAATTCCATTTGCCCATATTTGGCATTGCTAGGCTAAAGGCTATTTAAGTATTCCTTGTGGCTGTATCTGTTACTTTTCTGCTGTAGAAAACCATAATGAAATGCAGCTTTGGGGAGAGAATGTTTATTTGGCTTACAGTTCCAGGGAATACATTCCATCATGGGGACAGGGGCCCTGGCAGCAGGAGTGTGAGGCTGGTCATTATGTGCAAGAAGTGGAGTCAGGGTGCCCACTCTCACTGACTGACTTCCAGCAAGGCTCCACCTCCAAATTACTACACCCTCCCCAGACAGTGCCCCCAGGCTGGGACCAAGTGGTCAAACACATGGACCTATGGGGCATCTCAGATTCAATTGCAACACTGGTTTTATTTTGCATTCCATTAAATTAGGAGTGGCAGCGAGGTGTCAGCACACACTCAGCTCTGTCAGAAGTGTCTGTTTTGCATACTGTCCATTTTGTGATTGTGTTTTATTAGCTGTCTTTGTATCCTTACTGGCACATACACAGATGCATGGATTTTAATTTTTGTTATTCAATCAAAAAGCTTAATATTTGTCTAGTTATATCTGCTATAAATATCCTCTGCATTTTGGGGTGTTTATCCTTTTTATGGTGTATTGCTAATAAACACTTGGTGGCAAATCCAAATTTTTTTATTCAGTGGAGGTCTTAAAAATTTTACTTTTACTATGTATGGTTTCTTAAAATGAATCCTTTCCTATTCTGAACTTAATTTATAGTCTTTTCATCAATTTATTTTATCTTATGTGTATGGATGTTGTTTTCTGCATGTATGTTGGCACCACATGTATACATTGTCCACAGAAGGCAGAAGAGGGCATTGGTTCCTCTAGTTACTGTTCTGTTTCTGTGATAAAACACCAGGGTAGCCTAAAGAAGAGTGTATTTGGGCTTATGATTCCAGCGAGCTAAGAGCCCATCATGGCGAGGGAAGCATTGCAGCGAGTGGCAGGCATGGTGGCCAGAGCAGGATGCCGAGAGCGCGTATCGATAACTACAAGCATGCAGCAGAGGGAGCTGCCGTGGGCTGAGATGAGGAACACCCCAAGTCTGCCCCAGTAATGTACGTCCTTGGGCAAGGCCACACTTGAACCTCCCTGTCTTAGTCAGGGTTTCTATTCCTGCACAAACATCATGACCAAGAAGCAAGCTGGGGAGGAAAAGGTTTATTGAGCTTACACTTCCACACTGCTGTTCATCACCAAAGGAAGTCAGGACTGGAACTCAAGCAGGTCAGGAAGCAGGAGCTGATGCAGAGGCCATGGAGGGATGCTCCTCACTGGCTTGCTTCCCCTGACTTGCTCAGCCTGCTCTCTTATAGAACCCAAGACTACCAGCCCAGGGATGGCACCACCCACAATGGGCCCTCCCCCCTTGATCTCTAATTGAGAAAATGCCTTACAGCTGGATCTCATGGAGGCACTTCCCCAACTGAAGCTCTTTTCTCTGTGATAACTCCAGCCTGTGTCAGGTTGACTCACAGAACCAGCCAGTATAGTCCCCAAACAGTGCCACCAACTGAGGACCAAACATTCAAATATATGAGCTTACAGGGGACCTGCTTACTCAAACCTGCTTACATTCCACATGTTGGGACACATGACCAACAACCATCTGTACCTCCAGTTACAGGTAAGTTCATATGTGTGCGTGTGTGCATGTGTGCGAGCGCGCGCATATCCTTCTTTATTACATTCTACCTTATTCCTTTGTTACCTGGTCTCTCCCTGAATCCAGAATTCATGTTTTTCAGCTAGGTTGGCACTGAGTAGACCCTTTCTGTCTCTGACCTCCTCGTTGCTGGGATTACAAGCATGCCTGGGAGCACATCCAGCCTGTTAACATGGTGCCCGGATCTGAATTCTGGTCCTAACATTTGTGCAGCATGTACTGTACCTAATGAACCATCTCTCCAGCTCCTTAAAAATCATGGTTAGGGGATGCTTTCTGCATTTGTCTTTTGCATTAGGTCTTTATTTCACCTGGGATAAAGTCATTGCGTGAGCAGGGAGAGCAGGGCTTAGGTAGCTACTTGCCCTAGCATTGTGCAATCCAAGTACAGTCCTTCCTGCTCCCCTCATGCCTCTACATACGTCTGGCATTTGGGCCATCTCTCTTCATTCTCATTAATCTATTTGTTTTAGTGACACTGCCTTAATTGCTGGAGCAAAGCCTCTGTCTTGTTCTTCAAGTTAATTGGCTATTTTTATTTTTTATATCTATCTATCTATCTATCTATCTATCTATCTATCTATCTATCTATTATGTATACAGCACTCTGTCTACATGTGTGCCTGCAGGCCAGAAGATTATTTCAGATGTTGTTACATATCTCATTATAGATGGTTGTGAGCTACCATGTGGTTACTGGGAATTGAACGCAAAAGCTCTGGAAGAACAATCGGTGCTCTTAACCTCTGAGCCTCTTTCCAGCCTGATTGGATATTTTAAAAAATGCTTTATTTTTATCTGATGTATATGAGTACCCTGCCTGCATATGCATATGTGTACCATGTATGTGCCTGGTGCTTGTGGAGGCCAGAAGATGGCATCAGATCCCTTGGAATTAGTTAGGACGGTCGTGAGCCACCATTTGGGTGCCAGGAATTGAACCAGGGAATTGAACAGCCGGTGCTTTTAACCAGGAAGCACCTCTCCAGCCCCTGGTTTGTCATTTTTAAGTCTACTTCCCATTTTCATAAAAATGCAGAATTTTAGGGACCAGCTTGCCATGACTTGGGGAATATAGGCTCATTTTTAAAAGGTGTCTGGCCTGTCACCTATTCTGTCTCTTTATCCCTAACATTCTGTTCTGAAACTCAGCAGATGGGAGTGGCACCATGCTATCTCCTGAAGAATGCCATCATTGTTCCTGAGGATGCTGTTTATTCTCAGTAATCTTGATAGAAATTTCAGAGTGCTGCATTCGTGTTAATAATATCTACTGGTGTGTAGTTTCGGTAAACGTAAAGGTGAAACTATTTTAAGAAGATAGGGGCTTAAAACTGAAAAATGGAGTGAGTCTGCAGCAGTCTCCATTTTGAAGTGGTTCCATCAAGAAAAGGAAGGAAGTACTGAAGCTTGGGCCAAGAGTAATCTCTTCACATACGCGTTTGTCAATAGAACTAGGTTTTCATTTTCACAGGACCCATCTGGAATCCACACTGCGTTCCCAGAGGAGTCTGGATGACCACTGCACGCCAAGGTAGAAGCAGATGGTAGCTGGTGAGATGAGCTCTCCTTCCTGTAAGGGGCGTGAGGTGGTTAGTTCAGGGCCACTCTGAGCCTGCCAAGAAAACCCCGTACTCATGACTCTGGGGCCCTGGGCTGCATGGTGTCACGGGTGAATACCACAAATGAAGGCTGCAGCGGGCTTTTCAAAGTGACTCTTAGGCAAGGTCTTCAGATAACCTGAGGTCATTTGTCTTCTCTGTGACACTACAAAAGAATTTCTTTCTGGGGGTTTTCTATTTAGAATGGTTTCTTGTGTGACACATGCATGCACACATGTGTGCACACCCCCATGCCAGAGGTTGACGTTGAGTCTTTCTCAGTTACTCTCTACCTTCTGTTTAGACAGTCGAGAGTTTACCTATTGGTCTAGGCTGGCTGGCCAGAGAGCCACAGGGATCTCCTTTCTGTGACTCAGTGGGTTCATGGCGCACTGCTGCTGTGCCTGGCTTTTTACTTAGCCAGCTGTTGGGGACCTGAAGGCCCCTTATGCTTGCTTGCCAAGCACTTTCTCAGGGGTGCTGTCTCCCTAGTCTTCTTTCCTTTCAGTCATTCTTTGATTGTTTTAGTAACTGCTGGTAACTTTCTCTTCCCTCTTAATAATTTGCTACACAAAATGTTTCAAAAGAGCACTGAGGAACGACATGGGCATCCTGGACTTTGCTCAGACAGGTAGGTAGATCGAGATCAGACAGTTTACTCCCTTGGATTCAATGGCACAGTTTGTGATGTTACAAGAAAGGAGGTTGTTAGAAAACAGAAAAAGATTTGTCTCTGTAAGAGAAAAGTTGAGCGCCTGTGTTCAATAAAGGGATTATATTTCTGGCTTTTTATGGGGAGCATGAAAAATCATTTTTAAAAGCGCGGTGAGTCTCCTTATTGACCAGCTGCCTGACAGCAAGGAGAAACTTAAAGCTATTATTTTAATTTCTGACTAAAGTGGGGAAGCTTTGATACTGGGCCCATGAAATAAACCTCACATTGGATACTACTGAGCTACAGCCAGGCCACAAATCAGATCCGATTCTGAAAGCGCAGCACAAAAGCCTGGACAATTAACTGTGATCTATTACTTCCTAGATAACTTTAGAAAACTGGAATTAAAAAAAAAAAAAAAAAAGCAAATGAGAGTGAGCCATTGGAATAGCATTAGGTCATTAGGCTCAGGACTTAAATACCATTAATCCAGAGGGAAGCTGTGGGCTCTCCCAGCTCTGAAGTCTGTAAGATGAAGCCACCCCTTATCTTAATATATGGGGAGAGCACGGTTTCAAAGTGTGGTCTTTATAGAGCATCTTGAAGGCAGAAAAGTGGATGAAAACCTTATTGTAACGATGGTAGCAGTTTTGACTAAAGTAGGTTAGAGGTACCTTATACCATACAAAGCAAAATGTTTTTAAATGATCACTGCAGGGAACTGGATGGGAGTCTGGTAAGATGACGGAGGGGAGGGTGGGGGTGGGGAAAGCTGACTGCCACCAAACCCAATGCCCGGAGTCCCAGCCCTAGAACCCAAATGTCAGAAGGAGAGAACTCGACTTGACCTCTGACCTCCACATGGGTATGCACACATGTATGGGCACTCTTGAATGCAGACACACACAAAGGAATAAATAGACGAATAATAAATGCAGAATTTAAAAGCAGGAACCACCAATTTAAAGAAAAAAAGGGCACCGTGGTCCTGGTCAGCTTGAGGAGAAGCCTCAAGTGAGGAACTTCGTCTGCTGGTAGCTGTAGAAAGGCCTGGTCCACTGTAAGCAGCACCGTCCCTAGGCAGACGGGCCCCGGCCTGAGAAAGCGGGCTGGGCAGGAACCAGCAAGCATCTGTGTCTTCCTTCAGTTCTTACCCGGTTTTCCTCCGTGATGGACTGGAACCTGAATTGTGTACTAAAATAAATACTTCCACACACAAATTGCTCTTTGTTGCAACAGAATGAAACTAAGACAGGGTTTTGTGCTAAATGTGAACTCCCAGATTTGACTAGACAGCGAGGCCCTGCTGTATCCACCTCCCCAGAACTGGGCTGTAGGCACAAATGGCAGTGTCCAGCTTTTTACATGGATGCTGGTGGTTGAGCTCAGGTCCATGTCCATGTGGCAAGTACTTTTAATCTCCAGCCCCAAAAGAAGCTTCTTTCTTTTCTCTCTCCACTTTTTTTTTCTCTTCTCTTCTCTTCTCTTCTCTTCTCTTCTCTTCTCTTCTCTTCTCTTCTCTTCTCTTCTCTTCTCTTCTCTCCTCTCCTCTCCTCTCCTCTCCTCTCCTCTCCTCTCCTCTCCTCTCCTCTCCTCTCCTCTCTTCTCTTCTCTTCTCTTCTTTCTTTACTTTTTCTTCCTTTCCTTCTTTCTTTCCTTCCTTCCTTCCTTCCTTCCTTCCTTCTTTCTTTCTTTCTTTCTTTCTTTCTTTCTTTCTTTCTTTCTTTGTTTCTTTCTTCCTCTCTCTCTCTCTCTCTCTCTCTCTCTCTCTCTCTCTCATCTGAATCAGGTATCGATGCTCCAGGGGACTGAGATGCATGCTACGACCACACGTGAGAGTAGTGTGCAGCAGGCTCGTGCTCCTTAGGGAGAGGACCTGATCGAATGCAAAGGAGAGAGGTGGGCTTGAAGGGAGATCACAGGGCTGTGATGAGGTCTATGCGAAGGCCTCAGGTGATCTCATGGAGATGGGACAGAACTCAGCTCAGGTTCCCTGTAGGGACTGAGGGTTGAACATTTAGTGATAGCCCTCAGTACCTATGAATGCTCCATCAGGACACTGCATCTCTGCATTCTCAAACACAATGGTGGTGGGACTCCTAGGAGGAAGGAGAGAGAGGTCTGGGGTGACATGCCAGTCAATAAAATGCTCGCTGTGTATATGTGAGGACTTGAGTTTGCATCCCTTCCACCCACGTACAAGCAGTGGCTGTGTGCACCTGGTATGCAAGAGCTGGAAAGGCAAAGTCAGAAGGATAGATCCTTGGAGCTCACTGGCCAGCCGGTCTAGCTGTTCAGTGAGTTCCAGTTCAATGAGAGACTCTCTAAAGTCAGAAGTGAGTGAGGAAGACACTGAATTTGACCTCTGGCCTCCACATGCACACTTGTACAAACATGTACACATATGAATACATGCACATGAGAGAGGGACACACACACACACACACACACACACACACACACACACAGAGGAAGGGAGACCAGACACTTCTCAGGCTGGCATAGGCCAAGAGCCAGAGCGAGGCATCTGCCAGCTGGAGTGTAGAGTGACCTGCTGCCCCTGGGAATTTTGGAGAGGCAAGGACTGATTCATTTAGAGCCTCCGGAAAGAGCCAGCCTGCCAATGACTGAACTTGAGGCCTTGGTACACAGAGCTTTGAGGAAATACCTTTCTGCTGTTTTAAGCCACCCAGTTTGCGGTAATTTGTTATGGCAGCTCCAGGAAACTAATACAGGAAGCCAGACCCTTTTACCACGTCTGACCAATCACTGGATGTAGAAAGCATGATCCTGGCAGGAAGCACGACCTTGAGCGAGCCAGCCTTCTTCAACTGAAGTAGTCTCAAAAGGAGGCTGACAGGGTCTTGATCTGGCAGCGTTCCCAGCAGCTGGAGGGTGGTGTGTGTGTGTGTGTGTGTCCTTTATTCTGGAAGAGGTCTGGGCAGAGCAGTAGAACAGCCAGTCTTCTGTCCCCCAGTTTTCCCCATCTACATCATGGGAATAAGAACTTTTGCGTAGGTATCAGGAGATTAAGTTAGTTAATTATACAGATAGCCAGCACTTATGGAGTGCTTACTGTATAGCTACCAGGCATGCCAGCATGTAAATGTATACACAATTGCAAAATGTCGAGCATATCATAGGCTCCAGGAGACAGGTGCTAATTAAGGAAAGACTTCCCAGGTCACTCAGCCACCAGAGCCGTGACAGAATCCTCTTCTCCCAACTTTCGGGCAGATGTTTCTATAACAGACCCTTCCCATTATGTACCTATGCATGGCTTTATTTCACAGAAATACTATTTTTACACAGTTGAAGTGTGTAAAAAGAAATGCTGTTTTGCCTCATTATCTAAAGGGAAGACTGAAGGTGTATTCAGTTCATTTGAACTTCCTCCGGCAGACCCTCTATGACCAAAAGCACTGATTTGTGGGGCAGGCTGGGGTGGGAGGGCAGCTGGAGCTGGGCACAGCTCCCAGATGCCTGCACATACTTGGCCACTGGCACTTCACAGCCCCAGCCTCTGCTGACATGGCATTCCTGGGAAGTAGGAGAGGCCAGATCCTATCATTTTAAAGAGGACAGAGCGAAGGACAGATTAGACGAGTTGCCCCCTTAATTATGTGGTGAGCTAGAGATGGAGGCCAGAATTGGATCCAGATTTCTGAGGTCTCAGATGGGATTTCTCATCAGGAGGCCCTGCCACATTCCTTCCCTGGGACGCCTCCCCACTCTGGGTCCCAGGATACACACCTGGGCTGAGTCTGTGGGTGGCTGCCCTGGTGTGTCCCTGGGCTCACTGCTTCTATCACATTCCATTGATTCTTAAAAAGAAGGAAAGCGAGGAAGAGAGAAAGAGAGGAAGAAAATACATTTCTAGACCTTAGAAAATGGTCACTTTATTAAGAGTAACACTGATAAATGCAGTTTGCTTAAATGCTCTTAAACACATTTATTTTGTCAATAATTTTTGGCATGGCATATTTAGAACCAAGAGAGAAGTCTCTTTCAGACTGGACCCACACATTTCATTTCAGAAGAATCTATGTATAGAAGCATTAGCCAAATTATGAATGTTAAAAGGAATCTTGTCTCCGGGTGTAACTCTAACATAAAATTTATATTGACACAATCTGTCAATGAAGGGCCATCCGGAAATTCCTGTAGGGAACTCTTTCACTATGGGACCCATGCTGTGAGTTTTCACCACTAGAGGGCTAGACCCAAATTAATATGATGTCTCAGGTACAGTCATTAATAACAATGTCCCAAGTACAGTCATTAATGATTTCCAGGTGTTTTGGCACAGTTGGTGTCCTGACAGGGTGCCTTACCTTGAGGCTACTGCCACCACTGACCTCGGACACAGATCCTGGCTATGTGCTTTCACTTTTAGCTCATTTCTCAAAAGAATGAGCAGCACAAAAAAGCCAGTTTGTAAACTTTTATAATTAGGATTCAATTTTTATTTAATGAGTCTTTGCCCGCATGTATGTGCTCCGTGTGTGTGTGTGTGTGTGTGTGTGTGTGTGTGTGTGTGTGTGTAGTGTCTGCGAAGGCCAGAAGACGGCAGTGGATCCTCCGGGGCTGCAGACATTGTGAGCCACTGTGTGGGTGTTGGGATCTGAACCCATGTCTCTCCTCTGTAAGGGAAGCTTGTGCTCTTAACCACTTACCTCTCCAGCCCCACGTTTGCAAATGTTTACAACACATTCCTATCCAGGTGTGTTTTGTGAAATCTCCAAGGTTGATCCTGCTTAGCCATCCGCCTGATTAGTGTCCAGGCTAGCCCCTGTATCTCATCCTAGAGCCTCGCTGGAGATAGAAGCCATTCTCTTTTTATTTTATCTGGAGCTGCAGTGCTGAGTCTTCTTCAAAGAGCTGAGAAGCCCTCTCTGTCCTCTTTCCTCTCTCCTGTCTCTCTGTGCCATCCCCACCCTCTCCACCCCACCCCACCCCCCCTCCCCAGCCCACCCCACCTGTCTTTGGAGAAAGGGTTTATTTTGGGTTATAATTCCAGAGAGGATACAGTGCATCTCTGAGAGAGATGAGGCTGGCCTGTCATGTTATATCAGCAGCCTTGAAGAGAGGGAGACCTTTGAGGCCTTCTTTAAAGCGAGACACTTGATGGTTTGCTTTAACCATCCATCCACTCATTCACCCACCCATCCATCCATCCATCCATCCACCCACCCATCCATCCATCCAACCATCATGCATGCAACCTGGTTTGCTTGGTTGGCCATCCATCCATCATCCATCCATCCATCATCTATCCATCCATCCATCCATCCACCCATCCAGGGATGGGCCTAATTGCATGTCTCCACATGGTTCTCTCAAGACAGAAATGCAGAGACAGTTGGAATTTGGTGAGGAAATGTGTTCTGGAAATACAACATAAGTTCTGCCCCCCCACCCCAGCTCTCCCCATGGTAACTCAAAATCACTTGAACCTATTGGAAGGTTTGAGAGCTTTGGGGTAAAGAGCCCACTTAATTCTATTTAATCCAGCATCTTACAAAGACACGCGCCTATGGAGCCAATTTTATGTGATAGCTGTTGATATAGAAACATCAGGCTACGTGTTCAGTGAGAAGCAGATAAAGGTTTATTGAGCGACTATTCTGTGCTAAGATGTCACTTCTCAGGCTGTACTGCATTGAGTTTGTGACAATTTAATCCTGTCCTCTAGTTAACCTGCCTACAGGAGTGACCCCCTTTTAGCATTAGTTAGGACTGTTAGTGCTTCAAACACCAGCGCCAAACTTTCACTCTCTTCACCAGAGATGAAGAATTTGGGGGGAGGGGCGGATAAACTGGCTTTACCTCAGTTGCTCCAAGCTACTTACCTCATCCCAGTGTGGCAGACTGGGCCGGGCTTCAGAGGCACCAGGCTCTTCAGAGAGGCGCTGGGAACCTCATTAACTCCCTTGATTTAATTATTTCATCACTTTCTTTCCTCGGGTTGTAGGTACTCCGACAATTTGGATGAAATGCCATCAGTTTTGGGAAGGAGAAGCTGGGAGCACACATTCTCATCGGCTCAGCCCCAGGGAGACTCACTGTGTCTATTGCAGTCTCCTACCAAGGAAGGATCACCCACAATTCCTCTTTAAAACATGCTCCCAGCCGTCATATTGTGCCGTAGCCTATGGGAGATGAGTTGGGACAGAGAGCCTGGTTTCCTCTATTTTAAAATCGTCTTATTTCAGGCTTTCAAAAGAGACAGACAGTGTGCAAGAGTGAGGGAAGCATTTGCATGTGGACTAAGGGTCAGGAATCCCGTCACGTGACACTGGGGGAAAAGATTACACATGCTCTTAGAAAGCTAGGTACACTGAAATCTTGTTTCTGAGCTCCTTTTCATTCTGAAGCTGACCCTACATTGCTGATGGTGATGCCTGAGTGATAACCACTGATATATATCATCTTTGTGGAGAAGCATCCTTGGATGTCAAATCAGCAAACTAATTTTTATGCAAGCTCAGCAGATTTTTTTTTTTTTTTTTTTTTTTTTGGGGGTGTGGATCTAGGCCAGGAATTTTAATGAAAGAAAACATCAAAGATGCAGGAGAAATGAGAATATTAGTCAGGGAAGATACACAGCGATGCTCTCTGATAACCCCTGGCATTGACATTAGAACTCGGTGGGAGCAACTTAAATAAACATCTGGACACTGAGTTTAGACATTTTCGGTGACAAACCCCAGACAGATCTTTCGACTTGCAATAATAAATATTTCAGAGGCTATATGAATCAACTTAAAAATCCTGTTTTCAATTACTCTAGTTTTATAAATAGAGCGTAGTTAATTATTCAAGTATAGAATTTCTTTTGAAGATTAGGTGAATTCTATATTTCCTTTGTCCATGGTATACTTGTTTTATTATTCATATCAAATTTATGTCTGTGTGTTCAAAAATAATATAGTTAGCCTGCCAGATGCTGTTAAATCAGAACCTGACTGAGCTTGATTTTTTTTTTTTTTTAAATTATTTCGTTTTCGGGAGAAGGCTCTGAGCATTTTGTGAACTTGTTGGGCCTGGACACTTCCAGCCAGGAACCCACAGATGTCCCTAAAAAGCGGATAGTCTACTCCTTAGCTCTCTTACCAGGCTCTAATTGTTTGGAGTATTATCAGTCTCAATCAGAAAAGCAGCAAATGAGGGCGGGCCGCTGCTGCTCTGAATGGGGCAGACTTCACGACAAACGTCACAGAGAGGAAGAGAACTGTGTAGACGTGGCCAGGGCCGTTTGGCCGATCCTGTTGAGTGCTGTTACTCATTTCAAAATTTGGGCTGGAGAGAGGGCATGGTCAGCTTGCCTTACAGCCAGGAGGAACAGAGTGTGGATCTTCAGAACCTACATTTGCGAGAGCAGACCAAAGGGGCTGGGCACGTAGCTCTCTCTCTCTCTGCTTTAGCCAGAGACAGGCAGATCCTGGGTGGGGCGTGCCGGCCAGCCAGCTTAGTGTGCTCAGTGAGCTCCAGCCCAGTGAGAGGCCATGTCTGAAAAAAAAAATGGTGATGGAGTTCATGAGGAGCAGGATGCCTGCATCTGTCTGTCCTCTGGTCTCCATGTGTGTGTATACACCACCGCCCCCAGAAACATACACACGCATATGCACCATAAACACGTTTAAAATGTGAATGCCGGATTTCCACTTACAATTGAAAACAATCGGAAAACGTGATGAATGGCGTATAGTACTCCCAGAGAGTCCAAGGATTCATTGATTAAACATTAGCAATATTTATGACCCACTCTGGCCTTGAGATTACGATGTGAACGGAACATCTTGTTCCTAAGCCAGACTACTGGGACCTTGTTACCTGGGGCCTGATGAAGTTACTTGGTTAACTAGTTACGTGTGTCTTGGCGCCTCTCCCCAGCCCTGAGCAAATTGCACACTCGTGAACAGGTGTGTGTCACCCGGGATCTAACCCAGATGTGCTTGGACGGTGCTCTGAACTCAGGAGACCTAGCTCTGCTTCTGAGAACTCTGGGAAGAGGAAGCCTTTTTATTTTTGTTTTTTTTCGAGACAGGGTTTCTCTGTATAGCCCTGGCTGTCCTGGAACTCACTCTGTAGACCAGGCTGGCCTCAACTCAGAAATCCACCTCCCTCTGCCTCTCAGAGTGCTGGGATTACAGGCATGCACCACTACCACCCAGCTAGGAGGAAGCCTTTTGTGGCTTCCTTTTGTCCAAATTTAAATCCAGGATGCCATGGGTTGAGCATTCATTTATTTGTATGTATGTATGTATGTATGTATGTATGTACTCTCTGCTTACCTGTGCTCGTGTGTGTGTGTGTGTGTGTGTGTGTGTGTGTGTGTGTGTGCTCATGTGTGTGTTTGTGTGTGTGTGTGTGTGTGTGTGTGTGTGTTTGCATGCACACATGCTCAGGTCAAAGGTTAACCTTATGTGTTTTCAGGATGGCTGTCTACCTTGCTTATCGAGACAGTCTCTCAATAGATGAGTTCACCAAGCAGGACAGGCTGGCTGACCAGCAAGCCCCAGGGATCTCTCCCTGTCTCTCCTCAGCTCTGAGACTGCAGACACACACTACTGTAGCCAGGTTTTCTTTTTCTTTCTTTTTTTGGGGGTGGGGGTGGGGGGCAGGGTATACAGCTGTGTCTGGCCTGGACTTCCTCTGTACAGCAGGCTGGTCTTACAGAGATCTCCCTGCCTTTTCCTCCTGAGGACTGGGGTTAAAGGCATGCACCACCATACCCAGTGAGCTCCTCCTCCTCTTCCTCTTCCTCCTTTTCCTCCTCCTTTTCTTGGTAAGCCTCATCTAGGGATCATCTGCAGTCCACATTCTTGTGCAGCAATCCCTTTACTGACTGAGCCACGTGTCCAGCTCAGGCTAAGCATTTCAGATGCTCACATGGGAACTCCTCAGTGAGCGCCAAGTGACAACCCAAGACCATTAAATATTACATAAATGCCTTCACCTGTGGTGTAAGGTATGTACGAAGCATGAGTGATTCAGTGCTTACACCTGAAGTCCATGCCCCGCGAATTGTCATTTGTGATATGTAAACATTCAGAAATCTCCACAAAAGTTTTGAATTTGAAACAATTTTGAATCCACACATTTCAGATAAGGGATCCTCCAGAATATGTTTTTTCTTTTAAAGCTGAGGGGCTGGAGAGAGGGCTCGGTAACTAAAAGCATTGGCTGCTCTTGCAAAGGACCTGCGATCAGATCCCAGCACCCACATCTGTACCCACAGCTCACAGCATCTGTAACCACAGTTCTGGGGAATACAAACGATACCCTCTTTTGGCCTCAATTGTTACCTGAAAGCAAGTGCCTCTGTTGGCTTTTCTTAGCTCTCTTCAGATAAAATATAGCAAATAAAAATATAGACAATGAGTCGAATTTGAGTTTCATATAAAAACAGATTATAGCGTGCTCCATTAGCATGTATGACATATCTCTTCTAGAAGGTTATTTGAAGTTCTTTAATATTGCAACTCTACTAAGTGCATCATACATTTTATCTGGGCACCCTATTAGTCTCCAGTGCTTCTGTTTCTGGAATACTTGGGATCAAGGCAACTTTGATGGGGGATGCAGCCAGTCTTCAGGTCCTCTGTGCCCCAGGCTCTTTTTGACATCGCAGAAGCAATTGGTTATAGAGAGGTTGGTCCCATCCTTCAGCAGACACACTCTCTCTCTCTCTCTCTCTCTCTCTCTCTCTCTCTCTCTCGCTCTCTCTCTCTCTCGCTCTTTCTTAATCTTTTCTTTTTTTTTTAACATTTGTTTATTTTATGTATATGAGTACACTGTCGCTGTCTTCAGACACACCAGAAGAGGGCATCTCAGACCCCATTACAGATGGTTGTGAGCCACCATGCAGTTGCTGGGAATTGAGCTCAGGATGTCTGGAAGAGCAGCCAGTGCTCGTAACCACCGAGCCATCCATCTCTCCAGCCCTCAGCAGACATTCTCATTCACCCAGTCTGGGATCTCTGAGAGTTTGTGACTCCTTAAATTGGATGCCCTAGTGTCTAGCTGGCATCGGTCTCCCTTGGCCCTGCCTTTGGTTAAGAGAATGTTAAGTTTGGCCCAGAAGAGCACAAGCTTTAGGTCACCCAGGCAGGAAGGTGTGTATCACAAGCCTCGAGTAGCTGTTTTCATCCTCTTGCCTCATCCAGTACGTGGTGCAGAAGTTTTTCTTGGTCTGTAGGGCCATTAGGGCATTGCCAGCACAGAGACACATGTGAAGCACTGATGAGGTACACAGAAGGTTCTTCAAAACATGCCAACATGTGTAGACAGATTGTCATCGACCCGTACAACAACACACTTAATGGGAGAAATGATTTCTATCTTGAAGGAGTTTATGATGTGTGCCCTTTGTGTATGTTTCTGGGGTAGGGGGACAGAGGTCAACACTGGTTGTTTTCTTCAACTGTTCTTTGTCTTTTATTTATTTATTATTATTATTATTATTATTATTATTATTATTATTTGGTTTTTTGAGACAGGGTTTCTCTGTGTTGTCCTGGCTGTCCTGGAACTCACTCTGTAGACCAGGCTGGCCTCGAACTCAGAAATCTGCCTGCCTCTGCCTCCCAAGTGCTGGGATTACAGGCGTGCGACACCACGCCCGGCTGTTCTTTGTCTTATGTTTCTGAGATAAGGCTTATCACTGAACTCAAGGCTCACAGATTTGACTAGGCTGGCTGGACCGAAAAGCTCAGAGAGACTCCTGTCTCTACCTCCCCAGTGCCAGGGTTACAGTTCTACACCCTGGTACTGACCTTTTAATGTAGGTGCTGGGGATTGAACTCAGGTCCCTATGCTTTTGCCGCAATCTCCCCAACCCATGGCATGTGCCATAAGTTAAAATTTATGTATATCTGTGTGTACACCTATCAAGTTGTCTTTTCTTTTCTTTTTTAAAAATATTATATATATATACACATTGTAGCTGTCTTCAGATATACCAGAAGAAGGTATCTGATCACTTTACAAAATGGTTGTAAGCCACCATGTAGTTCCTGGGAATTGAACTCAGGACCTCTGAAAGAACAGTCAGTGTTCCTTACCACTGAGCCATCTCTCTAACCCTTTTCTTCTTTTCTTTTCTTTTCTTTTCTTTTCTTTTCTTTTCTTTTCTTTTCTTTTCTTTCTTTTCTTTTCTTTTCTTTCCTTTTTTTTCTTTCTTTCTCTTTCTTTTTCTTTCTGTTAAAATTGTCTTCTCCAAAAAGAAAAAAAAAACCACTAAGCATTTTGTATCATCTTCAGTACACAGATGATCACTGATATCATTGACTGGCTGTCTTATGGAAACCCTTAAGCCTTCAGTCTGGTCCCCGAGTCTGTAAGATAATAGGCTCTGATGCAATAACCTCCAGGACCTTCTGGGTTTTAAGACTTCTGTCATTCCTCCATCTTAGTGTTTAATTTCCTATTAAACTGGCAATTACCTCCCACAAAATATCAAATATATTTCTATTTTGGATATCTCTCTGGGTTCATCACTTTCAAAAGTCTCTGCTCCATATCCTGCTAGACTGCTTTGTCTAAAACCCATATTTTAATTTTTAAAGCAATTTATCCTTTATAACTCTTTTTCACATCCTATAAAAATGATGGATGAGGGAAGGTAGATAAAACTACAGATCAATCTTAGAGTCTGATAATCTAATAAATGCTTTGAGCACCAATCTTGCAGTTTACGACCTCTTGCCAATTGATTTACGGCCCCGTAGTAAATTTTCTCTCCCACTTATCCAGTATTTATTGGAACATCTTGTTCTTAACAGACAAAGTACTGTATAAAACATCTGTCAAAACAAAAGCCAATTCAATTAAATATCTTTTATTTTCAGATTGACTCTGCTTCTATCCAGCATCCAGATTGCAAAACAACACACTATGTTCTGTACAACCTCCTGGAAGGTTTAGGAACATAAAATATACTTGAAATACATTGAAAAAAAAAGTTAATCTGAACGGAGTGATGGATCCCTACTAACTCTGCATGAGGGCTGGCTCTGCTCACACAGGCACAGCCCACCCAGGGTTCCTGTCCTCTTTCTCAGCCATGGCTCTGATACTCGTCCCCCATTGCAGGCCCACAACTAAGATTTTCTTCAGAAACAGTCTTTGCTCATCTGGTAGTAACAATGCTCATGCTCTGGCTATCCTACCAGTCCCCCTTACTCTGACATCCTTATTCATGTATAGGATGGATAGTCTAGTCCATCCATAGAAATTTGGATTTTGCAATTTCTTCAGGAATTTTGAACTATTTAAAATGAAAAAGAGAAGCATGTATCCACTGTCATCTTGAAGGAACCACCAAGCAAATATAAACTGAGAAATTTTTTAGCCATTGTACCCTGGTTTTCCTACTATTAAGGCCTAGGTAATTTTCTTTGTATTTTGCTTATTTGTTTCAATTTCATTAGTTTCTGCTCTGGTCTTAGTTGTTTCTCCCATCTACTGTTTTGGGGGCTGGTTAGTTCTTATTTTTCTGATGTCTTAAAGTACATCATTAGGTTGTTTGAGATCTCTTTCTCTCTGTCTCTCTCTTTTTAATGTGGGCATTTCGAGCTCTAAACTTCTTTCTTAGAATGTCTGCATCCTCTTTCATAGGTTTAGGTATTTTCTCTAAGAACTGCAGTGGTGAGAGTGAGAGTCAGGCTCTGAAGTAGAGGCTTGCCCCTCCCTCCACCACATTTTAACATTTCCTTTGTGTAAGAGTGAGAAATGCTCAGATTAGCATCTCTGGCCCCTCTCTTTGACCTTTAAACCTTCTAGATCTGCTCTGAAGGTCGGTTTATGGAAGCTGTGATGTGTGGCTTAGGGAATCCTGACTCACAACATTCCCAGACATGTTCTAAAGTTCAAGGTTCCAATCTTGAGGTTGTTGCTAATCGCTCTCCAAAAGTACCGTGGACAGACGTCATATGGGAAGCATATGTGTGCTTACTCCACGTTCATGTCCTTTCTGATCTCACTGGGAACTATAAGTGTCCAGGAGGTATGGCGGAAGTGGGGGGGGGCGGGAACCTGAGCAGTAGAGGCGGCCCTCGATACATGTATTCCAGGAGTTGTCCCTGTAATACTTGAAGCCAAAAATAAGCAATAGATACTGATCCTACGGGGACAAGAAAGTCTGTTCAGGGATATCAAGAGTGCTAGATATTTTCTTCTTGTTGTATGAAAATCTCTTTTCTCCTAGAAAGTTTTAGAAGCAGTGTAGAGACTCATGCTAACTGAGTCTCGGTGGCTGCTTTCACCAGGATGCGACCCTTCAGTTGCGACTTTTCCCTGTTCACATTGAGTGGGTAGAATGAATAACTTTCTTCAACAGAATTACAGAATTTCAAACTTGTCTCCTTCTGGATTTCTTTTTTTTTTCTTTTGTAAGTTTATATCTTGATAGTGGAGGAGAAAAGGAAGGAAAAATATAGCTTATAGTAACAGTGGAGAAGTACTGTGCAGTTGATTGACTTTTGCCAGCACCAGCCTGGGTTCTCATAGCTCCTTTATATATCAAGACTGTTCTTTAAAACCCAGCCACAGATGACCCTAAGTGTTTTTTTTTTTTTTTTAAAAAACCAAACAATTACTCATTTTTATTTTATATACCTGCTTGTATGTCTGTATGAGGGTGCCAGATCTCCTGGAACAGGTGTCACAGACAGTTGTGAGCTGCTTTGTGGGTACTGGGAATTGAACCCTGGTCCTTTGAAAGAGCAGCTAGTGCTCCAAACCACTGAGCCATCTCTCCAGCCCCAAGTTTTGTTGTTGCTGTTTGTTCATTTTTAAACATAAAAAAGTATGTGTGTGTGTGTGTGTGTGTGTGTGTGTGTGTGTGTAGTATGTAGTATGTTCCTGAGTGGGCCCTTGCGTAGTATACAGTCACACACACCCCTGTGGAACACACTGACACTCCATAGTTGGTTGCATCCTTCCACCAAGTAGGTCCTGGGAATAGAACTCAGGTTGGCAGCAAAGTTAATCTCTTCCCAATGCAGGGTTGCTCTCCTGGTTAAGGCAGTACTGGGGATCAAACCCCAGGACTCATGAATGTTACTACACCAAGCCCCACTCACCACACTCAGCCCAATCCCCACTTTTCCCACTTTGCTTTCTACATGCACTGCCCCTTCCAGGCACTGGAACTCTGGGCCATGTCTCTCCTAATGCCCCCCTGTCCAAGGTCCCCACCCACTCTTTAGTCTGGTCCTTGAAGTCACAGCCCCACCTGACTCAGCTTGCTTCATGCAGCTGTGGCTGAACCAGCCCAGCCATGAATGTCCAAAAAGCAGAGAGAATCTGCTCATCTGGCAGATTCTTAGCAAGGCGTCACACTGTAGACGCCTCAGATTCTTCAAGTCACAGCGAATGTGCGTGGTTCCTAGAGAACTTCGTGTCTCTAATGGTCCTACTGGATCAGTAACTCAAGCTGGTCCCATCTTGTTCTCTAATCAAATTTTGAAACAATTACTCTGATCTAAGAGGTGAGGCAGAGGTTTCCACAGGTTAAAGAATGCCTGGAGGCCTGTGTTTACATTGGAACAGGGACCTGTAAGTTTCATGTTTTAATTTTCATGCTATCAAGCTTCCACGGGGCACAGGAGTGCTTCTTCTTCTTCTTCTTCTTCTTCTTCTTCTTCTTCTTCTTCTTCTTCTTCTTCTTCTTCTTCTTCTTCTTCTTCTTTTTCTTCTTCTTCTTCTTCTTCTCCTCCTCCTCCTCCTCCTCCTCCTCCTCCTCCTCCTCCTTCTTCTTCTTCTTCTTCTTCTTCTTCTCTTCTTCCTCTCCCTCTTCTTCTCTTCTTCCTCTTTCTCTCACTCCTCCTTCCTTCCTCACTCCCTCCCCCTCCCTTCACCCCTCTCTTCCCCTCCCCTCCTCTCCCTACCTCCTTTCCTCCCTTCCACATTGGGCTTTGGGCTTTTCTGGTGTTGAGCTTCTAATCTATCCAAAGCTTGTTTCCTTCACATGTCATTCAAGGCCTTCTCCAGCCAGGCATCAGTCAGCTCCCCTGCCCCCCTCCACGGTCACCTGACTCCTACCCTCCCATTCCTGACTTTTCTCACACTGTTGGCCTCAGGCTGGAGGCCCTGGCTATATCTCCACCAAAGATCTCTGTAACTCCAAGAAGTGACTCCAGTGGTTTTTCCACTAGGCTCTTCATGTCCCGCTGTGGGTCCTGCAACATTCAGATCTATACAGGTGCCACCCCTTATCTAAAGGACCGGGTCTTAGTTAGCTGTTCCTCCCATGACTCCCATGAGCACATCAATAGGCCTGAAGTCTGCCTTTTCATTCAGTGCACAGGCTAGAAAAGCTTAGTCATATGTAGGCAAATATCTGGGCATAGTGAGTTCTGACCATGTGCTTATTTGGATCTTATTGTTGATTGGTTGCTTGGTTCTTACTGTCAGTGAATAAAGACCAGGAGTTGGCTATTGATCTGGCCATAGTGAGTCCTGATCACTTGCTTGCTTGTTGGCATGCTGAATGCTCAGTGAATAAATACCAGGAGTTGGCTGACAAGCCTTGGCAGATCCTGCTCTGGCAAAGTCACCAAATGTTCAATCTCTGTTGCGTGCCTCACGTCTTGTCATCATGCCACTGTGAGCCTAGGGACCTGATCTTTATCTTTAGACTCTGCTCTAAAACCTACTTCAGAGCCTGTGTTTACCCCCAGTGTAACTCACCTATTACAGTGTATTCTTGGACAACACAACCTGTCCTAACTGGAACAGGCGCCAAGAGGGGCAGAGGCATCCTTAGGCAAAGAGGGCTTCTCTTCTCTCCTAAAATTACCCCACCCTGTCCAAGTTCAGGCTCATTTGACTCTCTGTCATTCCCTAAGGGCTACTTTTCTGCAGAGAGCTCTTATGATGAGGTGGGGGCTGGGCCTCTGGCTGTGAAAGTTCCTGTACCAGCTGATAAGAATGTCTGTCAGCTCCGAAGAAGGGGCCGCCCGCGAGCCAGCCCTTGCTTTCTTCTCCCCTTCCCTCCTGGGCCAGGCCTTCCCAGTCTCTTGTCCGATCCTCCTTTGTCGTCAACAATGGCCTTCTTTCAGGTCTTGCCCCTTCTTGCTGCCTCTCCCCTCTCTCTGAGCTCGTCCATTCTCATGGTTTCATTAACATCTCCTTGCAGATGACCTCTTCAGCCATGACCCTTTCCTGTGCCCCAGACAGCAGTTTCAACCGCTGACAGGACATCTCCCCTCCTGGATCCTGCCGGGCCCCTCTGCCTCAGAGGGCTCTGTCCCTTTCACACTCTGCCTGGTACCTTGCTCTCCAGGGTGTCCATTTCACAGTAGAGCTCCTGCCTTGTTTCCCAGAGTTCCTAGCTAGAGATTTGAGTCCGTCAAAGACTTGCTCTGTATGGGGAAGCAAGCTTGGGCTCAGGGCAAGAGGGATCAGGAAAGCCACCAAGAGGAGGTAAGGAACTCACGCTAAAGAAGGGAGAGATGCACTGGGACTCCAGGCAAGCAGGAGAGTGATGTACAGGCTGCTGTGCACAGCAACATTAAAGACGCATCCCGCTAAGCTCCCGGCCTGGGCTAGCCTTCCTTTTCCATCCCCATTCCCACCACACAGTTCCACGAGCTATGAATCATAGCTAGATCACCACTGTACTCTCCTCTGTCCCTTTGGTTGTGAGTCTTTGTCTATTACTATCTTAATACACACACACACACACACACACACACACACACACACACCCTGCAAAGCATACAAATACTACACTCACCAGGTTATGCCAGCTCTTAAGTAAAAACAAAAATTTCATCTGGTGCCCTAGCCTGCCTGCCTGGCATTTACCTCAACACGGTGCTTGGAATATAGTAGCATCAGGCTCACTCTGCTGGACTCAAAACTCTGCTACTAACTGCTGGATGATCTCAGGCAAGCTCTTTAACCTTTGTGCCTCATCTGCAAAATGGGGATGATGTTGTGAGGGCAGAATGAACTAATTACTATAGATTACAGATTATAATGAATGCCCGGCAAGTGGTAGCTATCGTTGCTCCCATGATCTTGGGGTTTTGTGCTCCTCCGAGGCTGGTTCACAGGCCTCAGGGCGTTCTTTCCATCTACCGATGAACCCTTACAAGGGACACTTTAGTTTCTCAGGTTATGCTGCTGCAGTCCTACCGTCACATGTATTAGTTCTCTTAACCTGCACTGAGTGTATCACCCTCTCTCATGAGACCTTGGGTCACAGACAGAGTAGAGGATGTTAAATATATTTCTTCATCATTCTTTCCTTGAGTATACTGCTCTTCTTTCAAGCAGGTAAAGGCACAGGGCAGTTAAAATTTGCAGCATCCAACACAACTGTCTCCTTGGGAACAACCTCCTACATGCTTTCTGTTTTCTCTCTGACCAAGGGTGAGAACTAACTAGCAGGCATTCTAGGAGGTATAGGCCATGTGTGTAACTCAGCCCTGACCTAGAGTGCAAAAGCAGCTCCCAGCCCTTAGGTGAGTATGGAGTCGGTGGAGAACTTTCCAGAATCTCCTGATGGGCCAAACTCGGCAGCTTCTGGCTGCTGTTTGCAGTGGACAAACCCCATTGCCCAGTGGTGGGCGCTTTCCTGATTTTTCCTCTAAAGATCAGTTCAAGCCTTTGTTGCTGGGACTCAAGACCACCTCAGCCAGGGTTCAAGTGGCTCCGGGTAGCGAGGCGAGTGAGCCCTCGGGTCTGACAGCTTTGTTTCTGAAATCAGCCAGAGTGAGGGAGGATGAGATCCAGGGCACTGGAGCAGTTTAAGGAAAAGAAAAGCAGACTTTCCTCTCGGCCCCTTCTTCCTCCCTAACCCATAGTACATTCACATGACCCTCAGCCCTAGTCCCAGAGGTAAATAAATACACATTTTATAACCACCTCGGACAGATTTTTGTTATTAAGGAAGGAAATTAAAAGTCTCTTAAGTGTAGATAATGTGGAGCTTGCTAGACAAATTGACAATAGCCAGGAAATTCGAAACACAAGGCTGCACCCTCCTCCGCTGGCGTGTCTGCTCTGAGCTCCGGGACTCCTAGCATCCGGGTGTGGCAGGACAGCCCAGAAAGTCTGACCCGTCGACTGGGCTATCTCTGTGGGGATCCCATCCGTGGGGGTGGTTTGATGCCACCAACTATCAGTTTGGCAGTTGTGAGGGACACTTACCTGCTTTTAACCTGAGGCCTTCTATTTGCTCCTTGGGGGGCGGCAGGCAGGAAGGGCAGCAGAAGTCCCACCATGAGTCCCAAGTGACCCTCACTTAATGGGATTCTCCTTTCAGGGAGAGAGAAACATTTCTGTCTGGGGACTGTCCTGCTTGCTGGCCTCTACAACCCTGCTGGCTGTCACCAGGGGAGTAATTATGATGTAAATGGGTGGGTGCGGGAGGGAGGGTGAACTATTTGCCCTTCCCTAGCACTTGAGCACAATGAAAGGTGACTTTGTATATTTATTGAGCTATTATGGCTTAGTGCTAAGAGGAGCTCCTGCCAAGAATGGAAAGAAACCTCCTTTTTTTTTTTTTGTATTATACATTGAAGCACAAATTGCTTTGTTACTGGTCAATATTTGTGGGGAAAAAAAATCCAGCAAAAGCCACACTCATTTGATATTGCATACATTTTTCCTGTATCTCACTGGGTCTGCTGAAAGTAAATCCCTTCTCCGATATTTCCCACATCTGGTCTTAATATTCCAAAGTCTTTGTCTCATGTACTTTTGATAGACAACATCTTTGTGGAGCATTTTGTTATTAGACTCTATGAAATGTTGATATTAATCTGAGCTGCCCCGATCTTCGCGGAACACGAGGCTACTCGGAAACTATCCTTGGAAGCATCTTTGGGGGAGGCGTATTTGGGGATCAAGAGATGTATTTTGACATCCTTCCAAGAGCATTTGACTTTGTTTCGTGGGAACGCTGCATGCATTTAACCCAGAGGACCTCCGGGCAAGGTTGCTGCTTGCTTCAATTCTCTACAACCAACGTCTGCTGCCCTCCATGTCAGGAACCTTGACAGGGAAAAGAACGGATATCAGGTTCCCCCTCCTCCGCCTTAAGACTAAAGAAATCGAAGTTCTCTGGGTAGAGTGCCTAGCTATTTCTTAGGGACCATCAAGTTTTTCTGGCTCTGAGTGAACTTACAAATGAAGCTAGAGGCTGGGGAGGCGGACTGTCCAGAGGAGCAAGTGACCTTGAGTTGGTGCTCTAGAATCCACACAAAGCTTGGCGTGGCAGTGTGTGCCCATAATCCCAGCATCAGGGGGCAGAGGCAGGAGGGTCACTAGGGAATTTTGGCCTGGCATTCTAGCCAAATTAGTGAGCTCTGGCTTCAATGAGAGACCCTGCCTCAAAGCAATAACAGGAAGAGTCACACCCAACACGAATTTCTGTCTCCACACAGATGTACCACGTGTGTACCCACATACTTCGTGTATACACACAGGCACACAAATAGACCCATGTATTTCTCTGGAATGCCCATTCTTAAAGCGGGTGGCCCACATTGCTCTGTGAAGGGAGGTGATTGCGTAGACTTGGCGTAGGCCTAACTACAAAGGGCCTTGTTGAGTGCCAGGCCAGTGAAGGTTCTGTCTCAGAATATATCTAAGGAATGGCAGCTGAAGTTGTCCTCTGGCCTCTGCATGCATGTACACATGTACACATGGACACTTACAGAGACACGCACATATATGTGCATACACATTGTAATACAGACGTACTAAACAGTTTAAAGTAGCCAAAATGGGCATGCTAGGAGCTCGGGGTTAGACCTGGGTTGGTTCTGCATTCTGGGTCCCCCGGTCTACCCTCTGCTCACCCTTCCCCCACAGCACCTGCGTCACCCCAGGAGAGTGCTGTCTGCTTTTAAATTAAGCCTTGTCAAAGTCTCCTTGGAACTAAACTCAAATCAAGATGCTTTCTTCTTAAGTTCACCGAAGAAGAAAATTAAATTGAGGTGTACACAAGTGAAATGTGTCAGCCAGTCTCATAGAGGGAGGCTCAGATCAGAAGCTGCAAGAGGAGAACATTCCCAGAGCGTTTCCAGACGTGGGTTGGTGGTACCTCCAAAGAGAAAAAGATCTTTGGCTCCCAAGAATGAACAATCATCTGGCAA
This sequence comes from Apodemus agrarius, assembly GCA_964023405.1. NCBI lineage: Eukaryota > Metazoa > Chordata > Mammalia > Rodentia > Muridae > Apodemus > Apodemus agrarius. The sequence continues at coordinate 74,609,238 of OZ030012.1, read as the reverse complement.
CTACTCCTAAGGCTCGTGACATTCCAGGGTGCCCTCAGAGACGCAGTGCATTGACCCTGCTTGTTTCCAGTCTGTACGGACAGGAGACCCTCTGAAGTGTATGGCTGAGATGGAGGAGGCTGTGTAGAGCAGGCTGTACACCACTCTCTGTGACTCAGAACTGAAATGAAGCACTGTGGGGAAGCACGGGAAATATCCCAGAGGTCGAAAGCTGGCGAGGCTGCCTCAGGGCTGATGAGCTGGCCCAGGTCCAGGGAGGAAGGACATGATTTGTACTGTGATGTCTTTTTCCGCTTTTGAAATTTATCCTCTGTACCTGTGTCATCAGTTCAAGAAACTGGCTCAAACCAGCCACACACAGTCCTCTGTTCTGTGGAGTCGTTTGGAATTCAGCTAAATCTCTCTCTCTCTCTCTCTCTCTCTCTCTCTCTCTCTCTCTCTCTCTTTCTCCTCATCTGTGTCTAACCTTTCCTTTTCCATTTCCTTTCCTTTCCTTTCCTTTCCTTTCCTTTCCTTTCCTTTCCTTTCCTTTCCTTTCCTTTCTTTTCTTTCCTTTCCTTTCTTTCTATCTTTCTGACAAGGTCTCATGTAGCCTGAGCTAGCCTCCAACTCTGTATATAGTCAAGGATGACCTTTAATTTCTGATTATTATGTTTCCACCTTCTGAGTGCTAGATCACAGATGAGCAGCAGCACCCCGATTTTACGTGGTGCTGGGGATGGGACCCAGGGCTTAGTGAGTACCTGGCAAACACTCCTCAAAAGAAGTACATCATCACTAGCCCCGGGACACAACTTTCTAAAATAAAGCAAACCTAATGACTTAAAGAAGTGAACATGTGGGGGCTGGAAAGATGGCTCAGTGGTTAAGAGCACGGACTACTCTTCCAGAGGTCCTGAGTTCAATTCCCAGCAACCACATGGTGGCTCACAACTATCTGTAATGGGATTTGATACCCTCTTCTGGTGTGTCTGAAGACAGCTACAGTGTACTTATGCATAAAATAAATAAATAATTTTTTTTTTTTTTTTTGGTTTTTTGAGACAGGGTTTCTCTGTGTAGTCCTGGCTGTCCTGGAACTCACTCTGTAGACCAGGCTGGCCTTGAACTCAGAAATCCGCCTGCTTCTACCTCCCAAGTGCTGGGATTACAGGTGTGTGCCACCACGCCCGGCACTAAATAAATCTTAAAAAAAAGAGAAGTGAACATTTTCTGGTCCAGACCTAATCATCAGTTAACAGATGCGCCTTATACTATGATTTAAAACCAAACCAAACAAGTAAAATCTCTCATTAGTCTACCCCAACTTCCCTTTTATTTGAGCAATCTGAATTCAGAAAAAAGCTCGCAGCATGCTAGACCTCGAAAAACAGTTTTGAATTTAGGCTGATGGCTTCTAAGGCCTACAAACATGCTGTGTGTGGGGACGGGAGTGAGGCTCTGCCATTTGGGGTCCATCTGCAGAGAGAAGCTTACTAAAGGAGGAGTGCACTCAGACATGCCCTGCGCAGGAGACCAGGGTTGAAATGTGTGTCTAAATGATAAAATAGATAAATGTGACTTTTTGAAATGGTCAGAGGGCGTGAGGGTGAAGGAAAACTGACCTCTGTAATCTTTCAATATTCCACATATAAGTTGCCGAAGGACTTGGGTGTTCCAAAAGGTTAGCATGCACAGGCTACCTTTTTAGTGACACATCTCTGTCATTCAATAAATAACAACTCGGAGGAGATGATTTTACTTCACAGTTTTAATTCCTTAGCAACTGTCTCGTTTTTTCTTCTGTAGATCCCTAAGGCGCCCCTGGAAAGCGGAGGCGATGCATTTCCTGGGTTCGTCAGACGGGGGCGAACTTGGTTTGTATCTACTGGAGTTGCTCTCTTGGGAACAGTAAATACTGAAAGGGCCCTGAAGTACGGAACCCAGCCGGCCCTTCCCCTCTCCTTCCCGGTCAGCCCCTGACTGCTTCAGACAAGCCAGGGAACGCTTGTGGCTTGTAGTTTTCTCACCCGTACAGTGGGGTTTCCGATGCTGAGTGGGAAGGGCTGTTGGGATTCACCTTACCGGCCTGTGGTCAGCACCCATAAAAAACGTTTGCCCCTCCGTGGAGAGCTCGGCGGCCCAGCAAACAGTCCCATGCTTGCTGCAGCCTTAGTTCGGTTCAGGCTGCCACGGGTGAGCCTCCCAGCCTCGGCCTCAGCTCCCATGAAAATGGAAACGCTCGCTCAAGTGTTACCTATCAAACCTCTTTCTCAGAGAGCCTAGAACTTTCTTTACTGTTTCACTATCTCTCAGTAGACATCAGTAGTCAAGTTGGATCATGGGGAGAACAGAGAAGTTTAAAAACAACTTTCCTATTTTTTTTTTTTTTAAGTAAAATGAATTTGCCCTTTGCAATTCTCTTGCTAATCTCAGGATTAAAATAGTGGGCTCTACCTGGAGATGCTTGAGAGAGTTGCCAAGGTGTAGCTGCCTGCCTTTAAAGACTGGCCTCTTATTGTCTGTAAAGGAAAACATCATCCCAGAGTCTCTGGGGATTAAAGCAGTCTTTTTAGAATTTTCTGCAAGTTTATCTCTCATTTACCCTCCAGGCAAGAGTGAAATAATAGAAGATGTCCAATATTTTGCTTCTTCCTGTAAAAGTAAATCAAAACCGTGGGAATGCTTCCTCCTAATTTAATATACGGCTGTCTCCTCAAATCTATCTCCGATTGTATTCAATTAACCCTCTGATTGCTACCACAGACAACCACGAGGAGGTCAACGAAGAAGGCGGAGCTGTCTTGTTAGAATAACTGCTGACCTGAGTCCGGAGCCCAGGGCTGGGGTAGCATGGCCGGGTACCCAGAGCCGGAAGCACCGCAGTTCACGCCCTTGCTGCCCGCCCACTCTCAGGGCTCACGCAGGCAGCATAGCTTTGCTGAGACGCGCGGTGTCTCTAATTACACACTCTTTTGTCCTCAGCAACATATACTTTTGGTGTCATTTGGGCTTTACATTTCCCATGTTTCTGGTCCTTCAGTTCCCCATGGAGGTCGGGCCACAATGGTTTCCTAATGTCCCTTGAACAATGGTTTTGGTTAAGAGAAAAATGTGACAGGGGCTATCGGTAGTTGCCTGTGGTTCCTGGGCTGTCGTCCCTGGCGTGGACAAATAGTTGAGGGCTGGGAAGGACAGAAGACCAAGTGGCAGAGAAGGAGAAAGCAACGGCTCTGCCAGTCAGAAGGGGACAGGCCTGAAGGTTTGAGTTCCTAAACAGAAGCTGGCTTGGCGTTTTATAGAGCTGCTGGGTGCCCTATCTCCCCTACTGGTACAGTTTACAAGCCAGATCTATGCCTTCCCGCCATTTTTCCTCCCTGTGTTTGCCCAGAACAAGGAGCCACCATCTCAGAGAAACTGCTTCCATTTTCCAAATCTACCGATGTCCCTCTAACAGTTTCGGGGAAATAGACGGTTTCTAGGCTTGCAGGATGCACAGTCGGTTTGTTGAACATGTTTATTCACCACTTGGTCTCTGTCCGACCTACACAAAGAGAAGAAGAATTCGAGGGGCCATCCATTCCAAATTGCCCTGGACTGTCTCAGCTTTGAGGAGTGAAAACCCCGTGTCCTGGGGCACATCTTTTTTCCTTTTTGAGGCAAACGAATATGTATTGCCACTTCCAGATCTCCCCTGAAGATCTGTCATTGAAACAGGTATTCTCGTAGCTTTTTAAAACTGAATTCAACGCAAAACCTCCGCGTTGAGCCAGGCAAGCTGATAACTAGTGCCACAAGCCGTACTGACATGTGAATGGGCATCCGTGAAAAATCAGAGCCCAGCTCTGCGGACTCAGAACAACCAGGAATGCCCCTTCCGTCTCCTATGTTCATGTTGCACTTGAGTCCCGTGTGCTTTGATGATGGAGTTCTTACATGAGCCCTTGAGAGTTGGCTCTTGTGTCTTCCCTCAGTCCTCAATCTGGGAAGGACGTTTCTCCAGGGGGGGGTCTTGTCTAGCAAACAGGGGCCCCTTGAATTCCTCAGAGGTTCCCATGGTTCCTTGGGTTAAGGTTGTGGTGCCAATGGGACTCTGAGCAATCCACAGAGCCCAGGGGTGGGGTTGGGGAGGGATGGGGTCAGGGAGGACCGGAGTCCTCTCTGGTTGGCAGGCACAGTTGCTTGCACCACTCTTTTAAGGGAATGCTAGATGACTTGCCTGTCTAATTGACTCAAATTTCTATAGCCTTTTGGGTAAGAAACCAGAAAGAAGACATGTTTTTTCATCACCAGAATTAAGAGTAAGCAAATCCAGCGCTTTCCTTCCATTTTAAAAATAGAACAGAGAAAATAAGATGGTTTAAGAAGAGATGGCTCAGTGGTTGAGTACTGACTAGCTTTTCCAGAGGTCCCGAGTTCAATTCCCAGGAACCATATGGTGGCTCACAGCCACCTGTAATGGGAACTGATGCCTTCTGGTGTGTCTGAAGAGAGTGACAGTATACTCACATACCTAGAATAAATAAATCCTAAAAAACAAAAAAAGAGTTTGTCTGCGGTAACAGAAGGAGGTGGGGCGGAGAGCTGGTCTGTCCAGTGTTACGCAGTGGCCAGCTGGGCACCGTTCCTCAGCCCAGTCAAGATTGGCAGCAGCAACAGCAACAGCAAGAAGAAAGCCAGGCCAGCACATGGCAGGAGACAGTGGCTTCACACGTCATGCTGCCAGCAGTGGGGCCGGCTCATCCTCGCCTCTCTTGCTCCTTTGGGTCAAGAACTTCAGATGGGTTGGGCCAGTGACGCAAACCTTTAATCCAGTGCTCAGGAGGCAGAGGCCATTGGTTATCTATGAGTTTGAGGTGAACCTGATCTACAAAGTAAAAAAGCAAGTTCCAGGCCAGCCTGGGCTATACTCACTCCACTGCCCCAAAATAGGACTACAGAGAGGAGCCAGGAAATGGCCAAGTGGGTATAGGGGCGCTTGCGTGGAGACCTGGCAAGTTCAATCCCATGTAACATGGAAGAGGGCGGAAGGAAGGAACCAAGTTTACAATGCTGTGTTCTGATTTTCATGCATGCCCATTCGTACATATGTATACACACAGTAATAATATTAACAATATTTTATTATTTTACTTTTTATACACGTGGGTGTTTTTCCTGCGTTGTATGTCTGTGCACTGCCTGTGTGTCTGGTGCCTATGGAGGCCAGAAAAGAGCATCAGTTCCCCCGAGGCTGGAGTTACAGACAGCGTGGGCTGCCACGTGGGTGCTAGGAATTGAACCCAGATCCTCTGTAAGAGTAAACAGCGCTCTTAACTGATTTACCATCTCTTCAGTCCAAATAATAACTTCAAAACCTGCAACTAGTATATATGTCTTGGAGATTTCATAATGAAAAGGTAAGTCTGTCCTAAGATGTGTTATGAGTATAACACGATCTCCTGGAACAGTGATATCTATGATGGTTGGTTTGTGAACTGGACAGACTTTAGCATCACCTGAGAGATGCGCCTCTGGGCATGCGTGTGGTAGAAAACATTGTCTCCTCATGGTGGATGCCGTGTGATGAGCTGCCTGAATCTCCTGCTACCTCCCCTCCCCCATCACTATAGACTTCTCTTGAACTCTGAGCCCGCTTAAGTCCTTCCTCCCTTGGGTTGTTTTGTCGGAATATTTTATCCCAGCAACAGGAAAAGAGACTAAGACGGATCTGGAGTAGAAGACCTGGTTCAAGTTCCAGCCTTGTCTTCCCATTATTTGTGACATCTTGAGCAAATTTGTAAGCTCACTGGAGATACATCTGCCAATTAGGAAGAAGAGACTATGCCCACCTCTGAGGCTGAGATACTTGATGTTCTTGATGAAGATGAGGATGCCGCACACAAAGTTCAAAGGTTCCGGGAATGAAACGAAGGGTGTACTGGTTGACTCAGCCGTGGGTTTACTCTTTGCCCCCTTCTCATAGCCTAGCACCTCCCTTTATCTTGCTGGCCTGAGTAGTTTCTGTCACAGAGCCCGCTATGTGCAAGGTTCCGTGTCACAAAGCTCAAGTGTCTTCCCACTAATGGGCTATAGAAAACAGGACAAATGCAGAGAAGTTAGTGAACCTGATAAAAGGCAGAGGCAGGAGGGGGGAAGGCAGGGAGTGGCAGTCCCTCCTGCAGGACGAGTGACAGCACACAAGTATTTCAACAATGCTGTACGGAAGTAGCAAGAGAGGCTGTCCACTCAGAGAGTGAGTTGGGAGGTGAAAGACATTTCCTCACTGGCCAGCAAGGGCTGGAACTCGCCTACCCGTGCTGTGCCCTGGGAGAGATGAGCTGTTTCTCTGGCCAGGCTGTGGGTGGATGAAAGGAGCAGTTGGCAAAGGAGGGTGAAGTTGGGTAGGGCCAAGTGGAATCTGGGGATGCGCCTGAGAGATGCGCCTCTGGGGGCTATTGTTTGAAGTATTTTAAGGGGTGATCAGGCCCCTGGGTCTCTCTCTGCACAAGTGAAGAGAGGTCCTAATTAAAGAAGCATCACAGACTATGTCAGAGGCAGTGCCACTCCAGTGGGCTTCTCCACCTTAGAGGGCATAGTCAGCACTGGGCACCTAAGCACAGTGCGGGTGATTTTGGACTTTGAGTCTCCAGAACTGTGGGGAACTAATTTACCCTTCAAGACTTTCCCAGTTTGTAGCATTGCGTTACAGTAGCAGAAAAGGCGAAGTCACTGGGGAAGAGCTGACTCGGAACCTGTTTCTTATCCCATAGAATCACGGCGAACAGCAAATGAGCAAATGTCATACTGACATACATTCAGGCAGAACACAAATGTACATAAAAAATAAATGTCATTAAAAAAAGGCTTAAAAAAGATGGAGCAACAGATTAAACTGTGGATGATACAGACAGTTGCTCTACTTATACCAATGAAAAATAAAAGTTATAAAAAGAATAGTTCAAAATTGCTGGGTAGTGGGCTACAGGAATAAAGTCGGGAATGGTGTCGTGTCTGCCACATAGTAGGTGCTCAGTCAGTGGCAGTAACTACTTATTACAATGACTGCTTAAAGCTTCCCTGTTCACTTGCTCTGAGAATGAGGGGCCATATACTTGCAATTCTGAAGTGGTTTTCCAATGAGAGGCGGTCAGTAAAATACTGAAACTTTGACATGTTTTGTGAAGGGGCCACCAGGAAGCAACGACTGGGTCAGCTGAATTTTGGAAATTCAAACCCTCGGGCACTTAGTTTCTTTTTCTGAAAGAATAGAAAATGAAAAAAAAAAAAAGATATTCAGGAGCTGGGGAGATGGCTCAGTTGGAAATGCGCAAGAACCTGAGTCCAATCCCTAGAACTAATGTAGAAAGCCAGACCAAGGGGCTTGTACTTACAATCTCAGTGCTTGGGGCAGAGACAGGCAGGCTTACGGAAACCATATGGAAGCTCACAACTGCCTGAAACTCCAGTTTCAGTGGATCCAACACCCTCTTCTGCCCTTTAAGGTACCTCCCTTCACATACACGTATGCATATACCCATGTACATGTATACATATACATAAATAAAGGAAACAGAATAAGGTAGGTAGCCTCCACATGCATGTACATACATGTATACACATACACATGCATACACACACATGAATACACAAATATGCATGCACACAATGATATTTGTACGTCATTGTAATAGCTAATCTCAGTTGTCAACTTGACAACATCTGTAATTAGCTAAAATCCAAGCATCTGGCTTTTACACATATTGTGAGCGATTTTTTTCTTGGATGGATTATTTGAGATAAGAAGACCGTCCCTAAGTCTGGGCCACACCTTCTGATGGCAGCATAAACACAAGGATGTGGAAGAAGAGCTTTTGCTGTTGCTTGCCCTCACCCTGGCTGACAAGTTCGTCTACCCTTTTCTCGAGATGTCCCTTTGCTGGTGTTAGAACCTTCTTTTTCAGGATGCCAACACAGACTGAAAACCCACAGCTCTTTAGAACCTCTCTGGGACTCCAGCACCAGATTGGGACTGCCGAGACATCCGGTCTTGTAAGATGGACAACTATAGGATCCTTGACCTTTCTGTCAGGAGACAGCCATTGTTGGACTGTTCGAACCACAGCCTGCAAGCCACTCTGATAAATCCAAACACACACACACACACACACACACACACACACACACTCGTATATGTATATATGTATATATCTACAAATGTGCAATGTACAAATGTATAAATGTACAATATACATTCCTTTAGAGAACCCTGACTCTCACAATCACACTATGACAATTTGAATAGATGAGTTCCACTGGATATCTTATATTTCACGGACCTGTCAAACCTTTGCTCCCTGTAGGCCTCGTCACTTTGTTAGGCTTCCAGAGCCAGGATAAGGCCTCCTCCACCTTCTCCACCCATCCTGCTCTTCCCTTTCTCCCAACCCAGCACTTTCCTAGCCTGAAGGGTTGGATCTGGGCATAGCAGCGGCAGAAACCATTTTGTTTCCATAGATATCCATTAAGTGCAAATGTCTTTTCTTTATCCTCTCCATTTACTCTGAACTTAACCAAGTAAAGATCTTTCCTAAAGGGGGGATCGGTTTTGTTTGGGCTAAGATGATTCTGGAAATGTATACATAGCCTGAACCTCCAGGAGGAAATATCCGCATGTTCCTAATACAATTCAAAATACATACCGTCACAAAGATTTTCCAACTTATAATAGAGTGTGTCAGTTTACTGAATTGCTGGGTGGCACATGGGATCATATCTCCCCATGAATTCTTCTTATAGAATCTTTAAAAAAACAGTATTTCAGTCAGGATGAATTATAATCGAAGACTCGTAGGTCATTTTTGGTTGTGATTATAAATCAAAGCTAACCTATGAAAAGATTTGAACACACACACACACTCAAGCCAATTGTTCTCTTTTTATTTTTAATTGTTTGTGTGTGTATTTGCACAAGTGCCCATAGACATTAGAAGAGTGCATTGACTCTCCTAGAGCCAGAGTCATGGGGATTGTGAGCTGCCTGATGTGGATACTGGGAACTGAATGTATGTTCTCTATAAGAGAGGCAGGAGCTGAAACATCTTCTCAGTTGCAGTGTTTTCTTCTATGGACATTTTGGAATGAATAATGCTGATAAGCATTAATGATTAGGATTGAACAGCAGGGTCTGGAGGGATGGTTCGGTGGTTAGGAGTACTGACTACTTTTTCAAAGGACCTGGGTTAAATTCCCAGCATGCACAAAGGCAGCTCACAGCTGTCTACAGTTCCAGTTCCAGGGGATCTGACACCCTCATACAGACGTACATTCAGGCAGAACACAAATGTACGTAAAAATAAATATCATTAAAAAAAAGAGGCTTAAAAAAGGTCGAGCAACAGACTAAACTGTGGATGATACAGACAGTTGCTCTACTTATATCAATGAAAAGTAAAAGAGTTATATTATAAAAAGAATAGTTCAAAATTGCTGGGTAGTGGGCTACAGGAATAAAGTCAGCAGGGCCTAAAATCCTAGACTAGGTATGGGAGCAAATGCCTATCTCCAGAGAGAATGGGTGAGGTGGGGACACTTGACTTGCATATTTTAAAATTTGGCACAGCTTGTATATAAAATATGTTGTAAAGGACTATGCATGTGTGCATTCCTTTAAACACGGCATATTACCCATTCTTCTGCTGCTGTAACAAAAACACCATAACCAAGACCCCTTAGAAGACAGCGTTTATTTCAGAGGGTGAGAGTCCATCATGGCGGGGACAGCATGGCAGCTGGTGGGAAGCACAGTGGCAGAAACGGGAAGCAGAGAGAGCGAGCTGGGAATGGTGGGAGGCACTGAGTCTTCAAAGCGCATCCCTAGGGACTACTTCCTCCAGAAAGGCCGTCCATCCTAGACTTTCCCAAATCGTACCACCAACTGGGGTCAAGAGTTTAAATGCTAGAGCCCATAGGGGACATTTTGCATTCAAACCACTGCATAAGACTTCTGTAAACTCTATATGTATTCAACTCCAGACAGAGGCAAGTAGAATGTCTTATAGTAAACACTATAAGAAAAACCATAGTACCCATGGGGCTAAACTCGGAGTTCATGGTCAGGCAGATGCACGAGAGAGTGGTGGGGACTGCGGCTAAGGACACTGTTCATGTTCTGATGGGAAAGGGGTCTGCTTTTATGTAGAACCAGTTGATGTTGCTGGACCAGAGGAGTGGAACCCAATGGAGACAGGGATTTGACTTTATGTTATTGCTTTTCTTGTTTGTTGGTTTGAACCAGTGGCTAATGTATGTTTCAGGCTGCTATTGAACTTGCTAGATATCCAGAGATGATCTGGAATTTCTAATCCTTCTATTTCTACCTCCTAAGAGCCAGGATTATAGCTAGGTGATACTATACCCTGTTTATTTTATTGGATTTTTGGACAGGTTCTTGGTATGTGGCTCAGGCTGGCCTTGAATTCATGGTCCACCTTAGCCCCTTGAGCAGGTCTGAATTTTTGAGACACAATGGAAACTTGCTTTTGCTAAAAAAAAAAAAAAATCTCTCATTTTACGTGTAGACCACCAAGGAATAAATGTGAAACATTACAGGCATAGTTTGGCTGTGAAGTGTCCCCCAAAGGCTGCTGTGTTGAAAGTTTGGTCCCTAGTTGGTAGCCCTGTTGAGAAGCAGCTGGATCTTGAGGGTGCTAACCACATCCATGAATTAATTCACTGATGAGTGACTGTTAGGAATGGGGGCCGGGTTGGAGGGTGGGACTGTGCCTTTGAAGTGTGCATCTTGTTAGTCCCTCTCCTCTGTCCCTCCTTCCTCTCTTCTACTGATCCTCTCCCCTACCCCCAATCTCCCGTCTCTGGTTGCCAGTGCCCTGTGGTAGGAAGAATGTTCACATACTTTGGGTCAAAAAGATGGATGTGATCACAGGTTCCAACAGATTTCAGAAAGTACGATAGACAGTTCCGTACAAAATCCAAGCCAGCTTCAGATGGCCAACAGAAAGAGACAGTTAATACAATGAAGGATGAACTTTGAAAAAAAAAATCCTTGCCATTTTCTCAAGCCTTGCATGAGATGTTCCCTGTTTGTACTGTCCCCCACCCCCACATTTTTGGTAAGTGTTGCTTACTTCAAGTAGAAAAGTTTAAAACTGAAAGAGCTCTGAAATTATAGAATCCTGTGAAGGTGATCATAATGATGGCCCCTCCACATGAGGGTGAGGTCAGGAGGGCACGGTGTGCAGGTGGAGGCTGCTGGGAAAGGGAACCAGGGAAGGCCGTGAGTCCTTCTTGTTACTCTGATTTTCCTATAGGACTTTGGTTTATGTTAAAATGACCCAGGGAAGCTGTTTTGCTCTCGTTGAATGAAGGCTGTCAGGAGGGCCTATCCTTTGGTCTGTGGTCGGGGAGGAGAGGTCAGGCACGGGGAGGCTTTGGAGCTGAATGTGAGAGTTCAAGTGGCCTGGGTCAAGTGTTGTAGCTCAGTCAGTTAATAGAATGCACAGCCCAGCACTCACCAGGTCACAGCCAGATCCCAGATCCAGAGAGGTCAAAGACAAGGAGCACACAGTCCAAGCCACCTCTGGTGATCCGGAAGCCTCAGGGACGTGGAAGGATCAGGTTGTAGCAGGTATCAGAGGGCATTAACAGCACCGGAAGCCTTGGATTTCATTCCCATTTCATTCGAGAAAGAACAGGATGTCTGGACTCTCTGATCATCCTGATGTTCTTTTGCTTGTGAGGCAAAAATTCCATCCCAGGACATTTAGCAAACTCCTGTCAGAGAGCATAATGACCACCATAAAAACATGTATGGCTGCTACTACTGGAGCTGGCAAAGCCTTACAGCTTTTCACAATTCAGAAGAATTTGTATGTAGAACATGCAAAAGTGTTGCAAGCAGAGCAGAGGAAGATTACACAGTCAGATATCTGTGTATGAGTGTGTGTGTGTGTGTGTGTGTGTGTGTGTGGTGTGTTCACAGGAGTGTCTTTCTGTCTGTCTGTAGGTGCTTATGCAAATGGAGGCCAGAAATCAACATCAGATGCCTTCCTCAATTGTGCTCTTATCTATCTATCTGTTTATCTATCATCTGTCTGTCTGTCTGTCTGTCTGTCTGTCTGTCTCTGAGACAGGGTCTCTCCCTAAACCTGCGGCTTGAGAATTAGTCTAGCCTGGTTGGCCAGTGTTGCTCCCTGGTCCTCCTCATTTCATCTCCACAGGACAGGATCACAGGTGTATACCGCTGTGCTTATCTTCTACGTTGGTTCTGGAAATCAGCTTTGGGTTTTCATGATTGTTCAGCAAGTGTTTTACAGACTGAGCTATCCTCCCGTTTCCCATTGGACCGCTTTCTGTCCTGGGAAAGGGTTCTGGTAAATTTTACACAGGAGAGACGAGATGAGTCAGTCAGTATACAGAATGCCTAACACAGAGACAAGGTCCCTTAGGAAACAGACCAGTCAGCATCCTGAAGTCTGGTTCCAACAAATTCTCGTCTCCTTCTCTTGCACAGAAGTGAGAATCCTGGGGGAGTACACAGACAGATCTCCTTCTCAACCTTGAGGCTCCCAATCTGTAGTTTCACTTTAAGCACTGCTCTCACAAAGTGGCTTGCTCTTTATTTTCATTACTTACAGTGTACATGCTTCTGATAGTTTCAAGTCTGACTCTGTGCATTTATTTGGCTTTTGGACCAGATCCCCTAGCCCTGGACTAGATAAGCACTGTTAGTACTACTGGCTTTGGGCTTGGGTACAGAGTCACAGTACTACTGTAGCAATACAGAGTCCCCCCTCCCCAGTTCTTTTCCAGATTTCCCTGCCTCTGAAAAGCACTCCCAGCTTGGTGCTGGAAGTCCTTTCTTAGACAAACTTCCCTGGATTACAATTTCTTCCTTGTCATTCCCCAGAGCCCTTTCCAACAGGACCAAATCATCTTGCCTTGAACTTTTGTTTGTACAAGGACCCTCAACTTAACTCTAGCTAACCATCTTTTGGTATTATGGGGTACCTTTTTCTTAAGAGCCAAGCCCAGGCATCAGTGGAAAATATACTCCCCAGCATTAGAGATCTGAATGCCAGTTCAGTCTCCTGACTAACTGCTGCCGTCACCGGATGTCTTTCCTGTTCTCATTCCCCCGCCTGCTCACAGGAGCCTCCAGCCCCCTCCCAACCCTCTTGGTTGTTTCTCTAGCTACAGGGAGAAGCTTGCCTTCCAACGACAACCAGCATGTTTTCTGTGGTCAGCAGGTGCTCCTGTGTCACCTCCCACATCCCCTTACATAACCTGTGCTAATGGCAATGCCAACCTCTGTGCCTGGGGTAGATTTTGCTCCCACAGTCACCCCTCATGGAAGATCATCTGCCCACGGGGAGGGAGATCTTCCTCTGCTCTGTGTGGCCAGGTAGCCTCCAAGGAAGCTTTGGTTTTGTTAAGACTTTCCATGTTCTCTGGATCAAAGGCATTGACATTCTGATCTAACTTCGGTAGAGTCCTTGAGGCAGGTTTTCTGGGTCTTATCTCTCCTCTCTCACTAGGCCACAGTTGTTCCCTACCATGCCCCCCTCACACTCTCTACAAGGGTTGATTCTTACACAGTCACAAGTAGGTCTTGCCTCTTCAGAACCCCCACAGGCAAAACCCCTGAATGTCTGCTTGTGTGACCTAAAAAATTCTGCCTTGTCACGGAGGAAGATTTCTTTTCTTTCTTGAGTTCAAATTTGAGAGGCAATAAGTAACCTTTATTTTTCTAATTTGCAAACCAAAGATCTAATAAAATGAACATTGTCTTCATTTTTGGAACCAAATGAAAGTATTTTCAGTTAATTATATTTTTATTTTAGTAAAACCATGGAACAATTTACTGTTTTAACCACAGGGCTCAAGGGTATTAAATGTACTTAACATTGTTGTGTACCCGACTGCCCATCCTCATTCTCAAAACTCTTTAGTACTTCAAACTAAGCACTTAGACCTAGAATGGTAACACCACAGTCTCTCTAATTCTCAGCAGACACTGCTGTGCTTTCTCTCATGTGAACCTGGCTGGTCTGGGTACCTCACTGAAGTGGAGCCTGACCGTGTTTGGTGAGTGGCTTACAGGAATAATGACCTGTGGATTCATCTGCACGGAAGCACGTGTTGGTGTGCTGGTTAGTTTTAAGTGTTAACTCCTTACCACCTAGAGTTACCTGGGAAGATAAATTTTCAATGAGGAATTATTCTCTAGATCAGGTTGGTCCGTGGGCATGTCTGTGGGGGTTGCCCTGACTATTAATGGAGAAGAAAGGATCCTTCCAGAATGTGGGTGGTGCCATATCACGGGGTGGGCTCTAAACTAACAAGCAGGAAGAAAGGTAGCTAAGCATAAACACGGGCAAGCTGGCAGGCAGTGTGGGGAGATTGGTCACCGTCTGCTGTTGGCTGGTGATGTAATGTCATTGGCTGGCTCATGCTCTCGTCTCCATGCTTCCTTGCAATAGTGAACTATAACCTGGAAGTGAAAACCAAATAAACATTTAACCCCCAAGTTTCTTTTTGTCAGAATATTTATCCTGGCAACAGAAATGAAATTGGAACAGTCAGGATTTCTTTCTTGATGATGATATTCCACTCTAGGGTTCAGCCATGATTTGTTTAGCCATTCATGTATTAATGGACATTTCAGTTACTTTTATCTATTATGATAAGTATTTATAATTTAAAATTTGTAGTAGCCAACTAAAATATAAAAAGGAATATCAAATTGTTTTTAAAATTTGTTATTCGACCTAGTATATCCACAAGGTTTATTGTTTCAGTAGCTAAGCATTGTAAATATTTATTGAGATATTTAAAATCTGTGATATCTAGTGGTTATTTCACATTTATATAGCAAATGTATTTTAGATTGCTACATTTCAAGTGCTCGATAACCACATGTAGCCATTGGCTACTCTATAGATAAAGGGCATAGGCATACTTTGGCACAGGGGTAGAGTGTGGGAAGACCAGCAATGCCCTGTTCCTATGTCACGGGCACTATGTGAGGGATGGACAGTGTCTCAGATCATTGGCAGGGATTGTTGCCAACTTTTCAGCCAAGTTTCAATTTTTAATGGCTCCAAATGTAGCTTCATGTTCAAACAGTCAAGATGATGTTTTATTCTTATTGTGTGTGCAGTAACTGTGAATATAGATATATGTATGTCGTAGTACATATATAGAGAGAGACCAGGACAGCTGTTAGAAGTTGGTTCTCTCCTTTTCCCCATTGAGGCCACCACCTTGTGATGTTTCCATTGTGTGGTGTATTCCAGGCTGGTTGGCCCACGTGCTTCTGGGAAAGAAAGCTCATTGCACACCTCCATCCCATCTTTTTTTTTTTTTTTTTTTTTAAATATGGGTTCTAAAATTTGAACTCAGATTATCAGGATTGTGTGCTAAGGCTTTTATCTGCTGAGATAACTCATTGACCCACAGGCTGACATGGCATTTGGAGAACAAGGAGAACAGTTTATGCTGTCCCCAAGAAAAACTTTGAATACATCTGTACTCAACACAGGTATGTTAACAGATCATACTTCGTGTGGCCGTGCGTGTATCCCTGAGATTAGCATTGTACTGATTCCTTTGTTTATTCATGAATTCAAGGATAGCTTACTGTGGTGTAAAAATGGCCCCCATGGGCCCAAAGAGAGTAGCGCTATTGGGAGGGGTGACCTTGTTGGAGTAGGTGTGGCTTTGTTGGAGGAAGTGGGGGAGGGTTTTGAGGACTCAGAAACTCAAGCCAGGCCCAGTGTCTCACTTTCTTCCTGTGCCAATCCAGATGTAGAACTCTCTCAGTACCTCTTCAGAACCATGTCTGCCTGTGTGCCGCCATGCTTCCCACCATGACAACAATGGACTAAACCCCTGAACTGTAAGCCAGCCCCAGTTAAGCATTTTCCTTTGTAAGAGTTGCAGTGGCCATGGTGTCTCTTCACAGTAGAAACCCTAAGCCTCTGCGATGTTTTATGGCTCAGCCACATTATGAACAGCAGTTCTGCAATGGGAAACATATGCTTCCCAGTCAAAGGGTTTGAGCTACAGTAATGACCTTGGAGTCCCTGCCGGCAACAGCCTTGGCCTTCGCTGACATCACAAAGTTCATCCTTGACAGCCCAGGCAGGTGTCGCCAGCTCTTTCCTCCCCTCTAACCCAAGAGAGGGTTCTATTCTGATTCCACCTTAGTAGGAAAAGTAACCTTTACCCAATAGAATTCATGGATTCTGATGTCATATCAACCATACAGGAATGCTTGGGATTGCTTTGTCAAATATAAATGTAAATTCAAAAAACAAATTCTAAAAACCCAAAGTTCATGAAATGACAGCTGAGGTGGTCAGGGAAATTTTTCTTTACATGTCTAACTCTCAAATAAGGGTACTGCCTTCATTAAATACGAATCTTCCTTTTCTAGCTCATGAGGTCCCTGCGGTATATTCTGTGTCATGATAAGGTAGCTCCTACAGAGAAGAGTCATGGTGGGGAAGTGCCAGTGGGGTCTGGGCCTGATTCTTTCCTTCTGTTTATTCAAAACACATACACGATGCCCAAACCATATCCATCTTGTTTTGGTCTCACTTTTGATTTTCCTTCACACACACACACACACACACACACACACACACACACGCACGCACGCACGCGCGCGCACACACACCAGACTGTTGGGAGTTTATGTATTAGGCAACTCCTCAAACTCTCGAGAGTGGATTCCCAGAGGTGTGCTTTGAGTTGAGCTACGGCCACGTTTCCCTGGGAAGAGTTCCCCGATGTTTGATTCTTCCACGTGCAGAGGCGCCGTGGGCCAGAAGTGTTCCCGTTCGACAGTTTCTAGAACAGCAGGTTTCGTTGTGTGGATCTGGATGGAACATGTTTCCTTCTTTTGAGGCTAAGCTTCTGAGGCCTTCTGGTAAATATTTAATAGGACCTCCTGCCTCCGTGAGCCCCTGTGGTATCTGAGAGGACAGTAGTAGGCACCCTCAAAGCAGATGAGTCAGGGATTTTTGGTTCAGACTCACGACTGAGCAATCACGGCCATTATCTAATTCCAGCACCATTCATCACCCCGGAAGGAAAGCCTGGACTCATTTCCAGTCACCACCAGTTCCCGTTAAAAGATGTTTTATTATGTTTATTTACTTGGTATGCGTGTGGACATGTGCATGTCATGGTGTGTGTGTGCCGGAGGTCAGAGATGGACTTTCCAGAGTCGGTCCTTTCTACCATGTATGTTGCCAGGCTGTCTCACGAAGCCATCTCACCGATCCCGAGACTCCCCCAACCCCCTTTCCTCATGGTCACTAATCTTTTTTTTTTTTGGTTGTTTGGATTTGTTTTTTGTTTTTTTGTTTTTGTTTTTGTTTTTGTTTTTTTTTTTTTTTTGTTTTTGTTTTTTTTTTTTTTGAGACAGGGTTTCTCTGTTCCTGGCTGTCCTGGAACTCACTCTGTAGACCAGGCTGGCCTTGAACTCAGAAACCTGCCTGCCTCTGCCTCTCAGAGTGTTGGGATTACAGGTGTGTGCCACCACTGCCCGGCCATGGTCACTAATCTATTTTCCTCATCTGTGGATTTGCCGACTCTAAGCATTTCTGTTATGAATCCTGTGACACTTGGGCCATTGGGCTTGTCTTCCTTCACTTAGTGTTAAGGTTCTTCATGGTGTGGCACTGGCTGCTGCTTTCTGCACTTGCTAGAAAAGAGGAAGATCCTTGGTACGCAGCACAGAGGTCGAAGGGCGGACTCTCCACCCCTCAGCCTGGGGCCCCTGTTTGAAAGACTCCCGACTGGATCATCTCTCTAGTATTTCTGGTCCAGAGACCCCGCTGGGCTTTTCTTCATGGGTGTAAATTATCCAGGAGGTCCTTTACATGTGAATTGATTTCAACGCTTCTCTTTCAAACAGAAAGCAGCATCTGGATGGGAGGAAAGGGGACCATTTTGTCGCTGAATGGAGAGATGGTGAGCTTGTCCAGCTCAGGGAGTGAGTACCTGGAAAGAGCGGACCACGTAGAAAAAAAAAAGGCAATATAAAAAAAAGGCAATATATATAGAGAGGCTTTATAATATTGTTGCAGCCTGGTTCTCTCTTCCTGTCATTCCTCACCCCACCCTACTGATGGACTTTTCTGAGAAATGTCCTCTTCTTTGAGGCCCAAAAAGATTTCATGGTTTACAGCTGACTAGAGCTCTGGGGACATGATTGCCTTTCTGGGCAAGAATAAAAAAAAAAAAATCCATGGAAATCTCTGTCCAAAGTCAATTATCTGAGATTTGGAGTCGCGCAGCCTGCCAGCGGAAATGACAGGCCATTTGTATGTGGCCCGGTATGCGCGCAGCCTCGGCCAGCTTTCCCGGCTCGGCCTTCGGCCCTCATGGGAGGCGGAGGCGGCTGCAGCTGCCTCCTCGGCTGACATCCACCACAGCCCGCACCCTCTTCTGAGTTGCTATCAGCTGTCATGTTTATGCTGGGAAGTCTTGTTGGATGTGTCTCCCATCCTCTGCATGGTGGGTGAATCCAGCACGTGTTCCGTAAGATGGAGCCAGGAGCTCAGTGCTGCGCAGGGCAATGTGGGAAATGTGGGTCTTGACAGAGCCTCTCTGCCTTCTCTTCGGGGTTGTGAGCATGTGACTGGACGTCAGAGAATCTCCATGAGCTTTCGGTGTTCCACCTGTATATGACCGGCTGATTTCTCTTCTTGTCCAGGAGGACTTTAGATAACGCTCCTGCAGCATTAGGGAATTAGAACAAATGGCTTCCGAGGAATTTCTCTGTTTTGTGGTTCTTAAGAATCCTTAAGCGGCTGGGGCTATAGCTCAGTTGGTAAAGTGGACCCAAGTTTGAGTCCCAGAACTTGTATGATAAAAACAGTTCTGGAATGGTATAGATCGGTAGAGACCTGGGACTTCCTGCATGGCCAACTTAGCTTAATGGGTGAGTCCCAAGACAATGAGAGACTTGTTTCCAAAAATAAATAAATAAATAAATAAATAAATAAATAAACTGAATGGCTCCAGAATGGCAACACTTGAGTTATCTTCTTGCGCACACACACACACACACACACACACACACAGTCACAAACACCCACACATACACTCACACACAGCCATACACAGTCACACCCCCACCCCCACACACTCACACACGCACTCACACACACTTTTGTAAAGTAGCTGATACTTAGGGCTTAGAGCCTTTCCGTATCCGGGTTTGTCAAAGGGGCCATCGGCCGCCATGCCCTCTGCCTCCCTTTAGTTATCCTCCTGCGCTGGGCCTCGGTTTAACTGGAGTGCTTTCGATTTCCTACCACGCAGAGGAGGGCTGTCTTAGATGAGAGGAGAATATTGCTGTGGAATCAAATATAACCGACACCTCTAATTGGACCAGAAAGCTGCTGTAAGCCTACAGCGGACACTTGGGGAGCAGGAGGCTGCTCGGGTCTCCCAGAATGCTGTCCTCTCTCTCATCCCTCCCAACTCTGCTCAGCCTGCGGGGTCCGCCTCCCCCTCCCCCCTCTCTGCTTCCCTTCCCCAGAGTCTCTGCTTTGCTGACCGCTCCCACCCACTTTTTCAGATGCACCCTCTTTCTGCCAATCTCCCCCTTTGCATTTGCTTCATCTGGATGCACGAATTGCTTTGCGTGTCTTAGCTGCCTCCAGGAGAGGGTAGAGCTGTCTTCTGTGCTGCGCCAGGCAGCATATTCAATTCTTTGGTGCTATTGAATTTGGGAAAGGTTTTTAAATTAAAATCCTACTTTTTTTTTTTTTCCTGCTGAGAGCCAAGTTCCATATTCTGGGCTCCTTGTTCATTTTTCAGAGGCAACATGGGCAAGATCAAGCCAGACCCTGACAAAGCCCAGCCTCCCCTGAGCTCAGAGCCCTGTGTTTATTTTACAACAATTAGAAGCACACAGGCTCCTTTGCAGACAGGTTAATACATCAGACTAACTTGTGCAATGCCCTTTCTCAAACATGCCTGGTACAAGAACCTGGAAAAATTTAAAAATTACCCCAGGCACTGGGGAGATGGCTCCGCCAGTAAAATGCTTGCCTTGCAAGATGAGGAAGTCCGCGGTTTGATCTGCAGAACTCAGGTAAAAATGCTGGGCATGGTGACACAAGCTTGTAGTGCCACGGCTGGCTCGGCAGGGGCAGGTGGATCCCTGGGCCTCATTGGTTAGGAAGCCTAGCTGAATGCGTGAGCTAAAGGCTTAGTGAGAGACCATTGCTCTAAAATGAAGGTGGACAATGTCTTGAGAAGTGATACTTACGGATATTCTTTGTACCCCATCTTTATTGTATTGAGTTAAACCTTGTGCGCATGCAACTACCATATAAAATAGCACACACATGTATAAACATGTCACTCACACACACAGTTATGACACACCAGCTTAGCATTATTAAATTAGCTTTATTTCCCTCCTTTGCTTTACTGGCACCTGAAATGAAGTCTTAGAGACCGGAAGAAGATCACGTGTAAAGGTGAGCTGCATTTTCAAGGAGAGAACAGCACCCATTATCTAGATAAATACATTCTTGGGCAGCAAGCGTGTCCACTCGGGACCAGTTCTCAATGTCTAGAGTTGGTCAATTGGAAGGTGGGTCAAGGATGCTGCTAAGCACCGCGTACGTGGCACAGGAAGGATGCTCTTGTTCCCAGCGTCAGCAGTGCTAGCACGGAGAAGTCCTGGTATAAAATACCCACCGGTCAGGAGTGGAAGGAACTGTCTTGGTGTTCTTGGGGATGGCAAAGCCACCATATTTTTGTGTTTGTGTCTTTCTCTAACAGACTGTCACAGTTGTGGTTCACATTCTGACTGCTCATATGACCTTACACGCCTCCTGCTGTATGTGACCAAGATGGCTGTCTCAAGCTTGGTCTGAATCACCAGAGGATCTGGTTAAAATGTGGATTCCAAATGAGTTAGTTTTGAGGGAGATCCTGGAGTGACACCAGTCCTGTGAGTTCACAGGCTGCACATTCAGTGACAAGATTTTGTTGATGATTGACAGTGCCCAAAGACACTACATAGCCTTCTAAAGTGAGGCAACAATTTATATTTTCACCAGAGATATGTTTTAATGAATATCTTCTCTACAATTTCTATTGTTAATCTTGAAATATTAATGCACATTCCTTAGACTTTTTAATTAGTTTAACTTTTCATATGTTTATTTGCTATTTGCATGTATCTTCTCAGTGTTTTTTCTTTAGTCTGTTTTTTGCTTTGTGGACACTATATTTTTTCAATTTTTGAAATTTTATTATTTAAAAAAACTGTGTTTGTAGATTTTGACATCTCTTTTTTTTTCCTTTTCCTTTTCTTTGTCTGCCCTTTGGTGACTAAAACTCTTCACTTTATTATGATTTAATTTATAAATCTTTTTGTGTTCAGCATACATTTTTTTTAAAGTCCTTTCTTCACAGATAAAGTTGGTAGTTTAGGAGTAGCTTTGTATCACTATTAGATATTTAGTTTTGGCAATCGTACCAGGCTATGCCATGCTTATGAAGTGTGCTAACTTTAAAAGAAGCTAAGTGATAACTTTAAGCTCTTGACCTGTCAGGAACTGATTTTTTTGTTTGGCATTAAGTATGGATTTACTTCTGTGATGTACTGCATGAGCAGTCAGTTCTTCCACCATCATTTATTGAGCGACCATTTCCTTTGTGCGGCACAACATCTTTGTCAAACAGGAAATGCACAGACTTTCAAGCTATAAAGAAAGCAAAGACTAGAAACTGCTTTTCTCGAGGACCCGAGTTTGTTTCCCAGCACCCATGTTGGGTAATTCACAACATGCTGGAACTCCAGCTCTAGGGGAATCCTACGCCATCTTCTGGCCTCTCTGGGTACTGCACCCATATGTACAAACTCACAGACACGTTAAATACCTCTTTCCTTAAATTACTTCTTATTAGGTCACGGCGCTGAGGAAAGTAACTAACTATACTTCAGCACACCTGAGCGTCCAGCCTGTCCCATGAGGCCTTCCGGAATGGCTTGTGCGCTGCTGCTCACTCCCTCCTGCTGCATCTGTCCTGATTGCCACCCCCGTTGTCACAGGAGGCTTGGGTGCCTTACCAAGCTGCAGGCTTTCAGGCTCTCAGTCATATTTTCTTCTCTTTATACTTCAAGTGTCTGACCCATAGTGAACCTTACAAATTATTATTGATTGAGCCAATAAACACGCAACGGAAACAGTAGGAAATGGCTTAGTGTTATTAGCTGCTTATTTCGCTGACATCTTTATATTTTTAAATATGTGTCTCCTCTCAGGGCTGTAGGGGCGTGTACCGTGACAGGATTACACCGGCTCACATAGTCAGCTACGGAGAAGGCAGGCACAAGATGTCTGCTCACAGTCCTCAGAGGTGTATATCCCAGGCTCCAGACTCCGAGTTTCTCTGCACAATGGCTTTATTTCTTCCATGGGCTTCTTTCCAAGAGGACTCTGTGCTAAAGACTTTTCCTATGTTCAGTGTGAAAGATTTCAGAGAACTTTCTGTAGCTCTGTTTGGGACAAGTGCCTGCCCCTAAGTCTTCTAGGGAAGTAAAGCCAGTTAAGGAAGGAAACACTATGGTGGAAAGAGAGAGGAGTGGGGCTCCGAAACGGATGGGGATAGCATCAAACAGATTATGAGCTTGACGGTTCTCTCTCTTTACACTAGTGCCCAGAGGGTAAGAGACAAGAAGGGACTGCTCAGAGGGAGCATGATCTTTTCCAGAAAAGCACAGGGTATTTGTTCATTCAGTCTATGTCTTAGATGATGTGTGTCTTGCCTCCCCTGTTGCAGTGTTCTCTGCAAGCCCTGGAGTTTATGGCTAAAGTGCCAGGGAACTAGGATCCCAGAGAACTTGACAGGCACTCATTCCACGCCAAGGCAGCAGCTCCCAGGTCCACGGTCATATGACCCCAAAGGCTGAGGAGCAAGGACAAAAGGAGGGCAAGCCGAGTCTCGCTGAGTAGCTCGATGCCTTTTCTATTGCTGTGCCAAGACACCATGGCCAAGGCAACTTAGAAAAGAAAGAGTTTATTGGGCCTTATAGTGCTAGGGGGTTAGAGTCCGTGACTGTGGTGGGGAGCATGGCACTGGAGTGGCAGCTGAGAGCTTACATGTTGAGATGACAGATCTAAAGCAGAGAGAGGGCAGGAGAGGGAGAGAGGGGGAGAGAGGGAGAGAGAGAGAGAGAGAGAGAGAGAGAGAGAGAGGAGAGTGGGAGGGAGAGAGAGAGAGAGGGAAAGGGAGGAGAGAGGGAGAGGAAGGGAGAGGGAGGGAGGGAAGGAAGGAGGGAGAGAGAGAGAGAGAGAGAGAGAGAGAGAGAGAGAGAGAGAGAGAGAGAGAACACTAACTGGGAGTGGGGTGAGTTTTTTTGAAACCCCAAAGTGACACACCGCCTCTAACAAGGCCACACCTCCTAATCTTTCCCAAACTGTGCCACAACCTGGGGACCAAGCATTCAAAAATATGAGTTTATGGGGGCTATTTTTATTCAAACCAGCACACTGAGGTAGAGAAGCCAAGGAGTAGATTCCAAGATCCTCTGCCAGCCTGCCCTGCCTCGATGTGTTCTTTATTTCTAGCACCCGAGCTTGATTGGTCCAGACTGTCTGTACATGAGGGGTTGAGAAGAGAAAGGCTGTGGGGGCGCTTTGGTTGGGCGGAGGATAAGGTAGAAATGGGCAGGCTCAGGAAAAGCCTGAGGCTAAAGGGCCGGGGCTATGTTAGTGGAAGGAAAGGGGCATGGGGCTGGCACTGGTGGAGGGAAAGGGGTGTGGGGCTGGCACTGGTGGAAGGAAGCCCTGCTGAAAGCTTCAAGGTGGAAGAGAGGAAGTGAGGAGAGGAGGGAAGCCCTTGCCTAGCTAGCTACCTAAGGGAAGAAACTGCCCCGCACCCCCCCTCCATCACCCTAACAAAGTTATTCCATCTCTCAAGTGATGTCCTCATATTTGACAAGTACCAGGGACTTTAATTGAAAATTACTTTGGGAATCTTGCCAAACATCCCAAATTGAAAATATGAAAACCCGTTCTCGTGGGTCAGGGGTGTAACAAGCCCCGTGTCAAACGTCATTACCTCTTGTACAGTCCAGGGCTGTGCAGGTGGGAAGCTAAGTGTTGATTGCATATTTTAGCCCAAGAATAATTTCCTGAATGGCAATTTGTCCCTTTATTTGATGAAACTGAGGTTTTCAACAGCAGCAAAATGCAATCTTTCCAGAGCATATTTCCGTGGGTTATAAAGATTGATTATGCTTCTTAGTGAGAGATTCATTATTTAGTCATTTAGACTGTAATTTATTTTTTAAAAAAACCTCAGCAACCCTAAAACGCTAATGAATTCCAGTTAGAAAGCTTTGTCCCACGAATAGTGGTGTTTTGCTCAAACTGATAGCCTTGGGAGACGGGAGAAGGGCAAGCTGGGAGACCAGTTCTGTTCTGAGTTGGGCCAGGGTCTCTCTTTGGGACCACAGGGGACCCTCTCATTTTTGGGGCTTTCAGAACAGCCATCTCTATCTCCTTGAAAACTCCAGAAGATTGCAGTTCTGATTGCATTATCAAATAAGGGGGCCCCCCCGCAGGGCAAACAGCATGGCTGGAGGTAAAACCTAAAGAAAGGACACAGAGCATAGAACAGATAGGGGGAAAGTCAGGACAGAGCTCTGAGGAAGAGACCTCTAGGAGAGAGGAGAAAGGCCATCGCACGAAGGTGGGGACAGAGCTGGAGGGAAGTAGGGCTCCTCTCCACACTTGTAACTAACTGTGGCTCTGGTCCTTGTGGGTTCTCTTTAGGGGGTCCTCACACTCCTTGCAGACCCATTTCTAAGTGGACTCCTTTAGAGCTTTCAGCCCTGAAGATTTTTTTTTTTTTTTTAAAGAACAAATAAGTCTGTTTCCCGCTTTGAGCATCAAAGACAAACAATCTAAAGGCTTTGGGAGTTGGAAGACTTGAGAAAGAATGAAAGACCCAAGACAGTGAGTCCTCAGCCTCTGTCCTGTGCCCTCATCATGCTTAGTCTAAACCTGAAGTCTGAGGAACACAGAAGTTCAGAGAAACAGCCTCGTTCTGGAAGCTGCATCAGTCACAGTGGGCAAGAATAACGGGAACTCAGGAAGTCCTTTGTTCCATGGTAGAAACCAACCCTGGATTCTAGAGAAAATAAGAAAACCACAGGGTGAGAACCGGATGACTCTCAGGATTACTGTTGATTCTGGAGGGCGGAACTGGACAGCTCTGGGGATGGTCACAATTCCTTCAGTATTGTACAAACTGTAAGCCCCCCCCACTGTCCTGTGTTTATTTTAAACTTTAAAATTTAAACAAAGCCGGGCGGTGGTGGCGCACGCCTTTAATCCCAGCACTCTGAGGCAGAGGCAGGCGGATTTCTGAGTTCGAGGCCAGCCTGGTCTACAGAGTGAGTTCCAGGACAGTCAGGGCTACATAGAGAAACCCTGTCTCAAAAAACCAAAAAAAAAAAAAAAAAAAAAAAAAAAAAGCCGGGCGGTGGTGGCTCACGCCTTTAATCCCAGCACTTGGGAGGCAGAGGCAGGCAGATCTCTGAGTTCAAGGCCAGCCTGGTCTACAGAGTGAGTTCCAGGACAGCCAGGGCTGTACAGGGAAACCCTGTCTCGAAAAACCAAAACCAAACCAAAACAAAACAACAAAAAAAAAAAAAAAAAAAAAAAACCAAAAAAAACCCAAAACAAAACAAAACAAAATTTAAACAAAATAAAAAAAACAAATTTAAAATTGTTTTGGAATGTCTCAGAGGTAAAGAGCACTTGCTGCTCTTGAAGAGGACCTGAGTGCCCAGGTAGAACATTTTACAACCCCTTGTAACTCTAGCTCCAGAGAAATTCAGCCCCTCTAGCCTCTGGGGGCAGCCACAGTCATAAGTGAGCACACATGCACACATGTACACACACAATTACAAATATATAAATATAAAAATAAATAAATCTTAAACAAGAAAACAAAGGCATACATTTTTCTCTTTCATCTACAGACAAGGAAATTCAGGCTCAGGGAGGCTGAATGTCTGGTCTTGTTCAAGGGTTTGACTAAATTCCCAATTCTTGCTGTTTCATTGCTGACCAGTGAAACCAGATATTAAACAATTCACTGAACATGAGAAGCCTTTACTACCAAACTTCATGGCAATTTTACTAATGTTGTTTGTGTCCACCATTTGGATTCACTTTATAACTACATGTTTTCTACAGTGACATGACTACAGGACCACATGTGAGGTAGACCAGTTATCCCAGAAAGGAAGAGTAAGAGGAACCTTGGGTCAAGAGTGTATTCAAAGACTCTTTGGAGTTTGGAACCCCGGCATTGCTGGTCACCTTGACTCACAAAAGGGTGTCCCTTCCCCTGCCCCTACCCCTGCCCCACACCAGAAGCTCCATTTGGGGAAGTGTATCTTTCTAGCCTGGCTGCAGGAGAATGTATTCATTCCATGGCTATGATCAAGGAAGGGAGAATGGAGCATGCAATGGAGCCCAGCCAAGGACAATTCCTCATTTGAACTTCAAAGCAATCCGCCACCGGAGCAGCACAGCCGTTGGGTCGAACAGAACATCCTTTATTGTTCCTTTGAGATGGCCCCAACCCAGTTTCCACAAAGTCATGCTTCGAATTCCTTTAGCATTCTTACATTCCCTCATTACTGGGTCTCTAGGGAAAACCTCCAACCTTTCAACATCCTGGGATCTCATTTCCAGAGATTCCAAAGATACAATTGCGAAGTCCACTCAAGTAGTTCTTGAAAAACAAAAGCTCATTTTTTTTTTAAAACACATTGCTCTGCAGTGATAAATTTTACAATTATCTGCTTCTCCATATGTCTGTCTCTTTTAAGCTTGCCACCAAGCAGTTTCCTTTCAAGTGCCCATGAGTGATCATTTTTCTACTTGTCCTAAGCTGCCATGAAGAAAGAAAAGATCTGATGAGAGGTCTCTAGATCTGAGAAATGTGGAGATTTTATATATATATATATATGTATATACATATGTGTGTGTGTGTGTGTGTGTGTGTGTGTGTATGGTTATTTTACTGTTTAATTCTCTCTGTGTGTGGAGGGAGTGGGGGGCAGTGCACATGAGTTTTAGGTGCCCTTGGAGTCTAGAAGAAAGCACTGGATTCCCAGAGGCTGGACTCACAATGATTGTGAGTGACCCAATATGGGTGTTAGGAATAAATTCAGGTCCTCTACAAGAGCAGTGAATGAAGCCTCTCCAGACCTTGGAGTTGATCTCTATAGTCATTTTCAATGAACGAAGGCAATGCCAAGGGGAGGCTATACATCCACATGTTCCTGTAGGGTCATTGAATTGTAAGAGAGAGAGAGAGAGAGAGAGAGAGAGAGAGAGAGAGAGAGAGAGACATTTCAAAGCACAGCCAGAAAAAAAAAAGTCCCAGAATAGGAGACAATGAATTGTTGAGGCAGTATATGTTGTTTGATCTTTTGAAATTGTTCTTTATGAATTGCTCTTATGAAATTGAGTAACTGGTAACTTCTCTGAGCCAGGACTGTGCCCCTTTTGGCCCATGGCTGTGTAGCCCAGCCTAGCCATTAAGCCTTCCCCCTTAAGCCCAACACAGGCAAAGCAGCAGTGACAAATGTGCTTGACTTGCTAAGTTAAGCCTGGGCTTCCCTTCTCCTACCTCACACAGTCTGGCTTTGTGGAACCTTTGTGTAACACAGCCAGTGCCTGGCACATTAGGTTTTGTTTCTGTTTTTGTTTTTTTTTCAAAGTTTATTTATGTATTATATGTAAGTACACTGTACCTGTCTTCAGATGCTCCAGAAGAGGGAGTCAGATCTCGTTACAGATGGTTGTGAGCCACCATGTGGTTGCTGGAATTTGAACTCAGGACCTTCTGAAGACCAGTCAGTGCTTTTAACCTCTGAGAGCCATCTCTCCAGCCCTCTGTTTTTGTTTTTAATCTCATCAATAAATTTATAGTAGTAAAATACTTAGTTTGGGGGCTGGGAAGATGGTTCAGCAGCTAAGAGCACTGGCTGTTTTTTGCAAAGGATACTGATTTGATTTCCAGCACCCACATTCTAAGGCTCACAACTGACTGTAACTTCATTTCTAGGAGTCCAATGCCCTCTTCTGGCTACCAGGGGCACTGTGCACATGTAGTGTACATACTGGGGAAAAAAAACCAAACACAAAATAAAAATAAATGTTTAACAATGTAAGACAAACAAACAAAAGACCCCCAAATCCTTAAAATATTTAATGTCATGGCAGTGATGAGG
The DNA here is from genome assembly GCA_964023405.1 of Apodemus agrarius. NCBI lineage: Eukaryota > Metazoa > Chordata > Mammalia > Rodentia > Muridae > Apodemus > Apodemus agrarius. Next base: position 74,580,956 of record OZ030012.1, on the reverse strand, counting down.
CTGACATAAAAATCAGAGAGCACTTTGCAAAGTGCCTTCCTCAGTGTTGCACCCTGAGGGCCTGAGCTGGAAGGTTCTAGACCCTGGCAGTCATGATCCCTTTTCAGCGTTCTGAGAATCATGCATCTTCCCCTGTCCTCTATTATAGATGTGGAAACCTGTGTGGCAGAGAGGCCAGGTATTTCCTCTTGTCTTAGGGATTGATTCTAAATCCTCTTATGAACATCCATGGACAAGTGGGAGCTCATGAACAGACGCTTTCTGGCACACTTCGTAACTTCTCATAGCACTGTAGGAGCTGCGGTTCCTGTCGTATCAGTAAGCCCGAAGTGAAGCGGCACACATTGTCCAAGCATTTCAGCTCCATATTGTATGTGTGGGAGCTTTTGTTTCTCAGTGTGGAAAAGAACCATTTCCAGTGTGTGTTACAGTCTCATTAACCAAAGCCACTGAACGCTGGCAGTTGTTGCCTTTGCTAAGTGGAAATGTTAAGACGGGGTTCTCTGAAGCAATCGCTCTTTTGTCATCTTAGAAATATCTCAATGGTGACAGTTTGGAAACACTTTAGCTTTTAAATGCTGAAACCGAATGACAAATAAACCCTTGTGAATCATGTTCCAAAAAGGACGGTGAACATTATCCCTACAGCTGTTTGTGATATAATATCAAAATGAGAAACATGGATGTGTGAAACAGCAAGCCCGGGCCGCTCTGCTGTGCTCATTCTGCAGAGAGCTCTGATGTGAAGGCATCCTCCGGCATTTCATCCGATCATCATTTAGCCAAACCGCAACAATGCTCCTGGGGCCTCTTCAGCTGCACTGACAGCACCTGTCATTTGAGTTGCTGCAAATGGGATCCTCCACAGTGAGGCTAACTCCAGCCCTCTGTGGCCAGAACAAAGCTCGCATCTTTTAAAGAACAGACAAATTTTGTTTGATTTTTAAAAGATTTTATTTTTATTTTCATGAGCATGAGTGTTTAGCTTATATATATATGTACACACACACACACACACACACACACACACACACACACGTATGTGCACCCTGTGCACGCAGTTCCTGTGGAAGCCAGAAGAGGGCACTGTATACCTTAGAACCGTGCCTCCTAAGGGTTGTGAGCAGCCATGTGTTTGCTGGGAATTGAGTTCGAATCCTCTGCAACAGCACCCAGTTCTCTAGAGCCACCTTTCCAGACTCAGACTAATTTTTTAAAAAGATGTATTTTATTTTGTTTTTGTGTGAAGGATGTGTGTTTGCATGCACGAGTGCGCACGGGCACCCAAGAAGAAAAGAACAGGGCATCAGATCCCTTGATGCTGAAACACAGGTGTTGGTGAGCAGCCCGACATGGACACTGGGAATCAAAACTCAGGTCCTTTGCAAGAGTAGTATCTGCTCTTCACCACTGAGCCATATCTTCAGCAGGTGAATACAGATAATTGTGATGTTTTATTTCTGATTTAAGAAGAGAGGTTTGTTGTGTTGTTGATTTGTTTGTGAGGGACTTTAAAAAATAAAATTGAAACAGACATGGGAGAGGGCATATGGTACTGATTTGACTATGTACCTGAGCTCCTAAATTGCTGGAATTCCTGTTTACATCAAAGGTGGGTTTAAACAACAGAAAGTAGAATTATAACTTTAAAAAAAATCCATAATCTTAGTCAATAATTTATTGGCAGAATTCCCCCAGCAACTTAAATTTTTATGAGAATAATAACAACTACCATATGTAACCAACTTATTCTGTACAAGGCTTGGGGTTCGGTTGCCTTAGATGTTGTATCTGATCGAGCCTTCATTACCATCTCCTGAGATGTGCTCTCTTCCATTCTGAAGTTCAGAGAATAGGTTCTGGAGGGTTACTTAGAAGGCTTCCCGCTCAGGATTGTCTGACTCAAAATACCTTCCCTGTCCACGGTGGAAGCTCACGTGCATCTCACACCTGCCTAAGGAGCCGGCGAGGACTAGGGATGTAGCTCAGTTGGCGGAGAGCCTAGCATGCACAGAGCCTTTGCGTTTATCCCAAAACAGCACAAGAGAGCGAGTAGAGCACTCAGGAAGTGAGACAGGAGAATCGGAGGCTCTAGGTCATCCTATACCTTCAGAGCAAGTTTGAGGCCATATTGGGATCCTGGACTCCAAAAAAAAAAAGAAAGGAAGGAAGAAAGGAAGGAAGAAAGAAAGAAAGAAAGAAAGAAAAAAAGAAAAGAAAAAAGAAAAAAAGAGGAAAAAAGAAAGAAAGAAAGAAAGAAAGAAAGAAAGAAAGAAAGAAAGTTCAGGTGGCAAAGAGCTTGCTGCTGCGTATAAGCGGAGCTTTAGAATGTATGAAAGGCTGGGCATCATGCTTTCAGTCACAGTGCTGGGAAAGAGACAGTTGGATCTTTGATGTTTAGTGGTTGGCCAGGCTAGCCTAATTTGTAAGCTCCAGGCCTATGAGAGAGTCTAAAACAAACAGGATGGTACCCAAGGAACACTGTCACAGAGTTCTGGTCTATGTGCACACAGATTCGTGCTCACTAGCACATGTGTATATGCATGGGTGTGCTTATGTGTACACACACACACACACACACACACACACACACACAGAAATTGGCAAGAACCTGGTTACTCATACCTGTCAATAGAGTTTTAGGCTGTGAGTATATATTTCCTTTGTCTTCACCCTCTGCTTGCTTTTGGAATGGGTCCTCAGTGGCCTGGGTTGAATTAGGATTGTGTGTGTTTTCTGAAACTAAGCATTTGTGCCTCTCCAGGTTCATCAGAAATGGCATCTCTCCTGGGTGTCACATCCTCCCCAGGAAGCCTCCTGTTCCTTGTTTCTGACTGGTGACAAATTCCTGCTAATCTGGGAGGTCCTCCCCCACCTCCCACCCCAAGCAATGCTAATGGATGGCAGTGGGCTTTGATCATGGACATATGCCCTGTGATAGATCCTCTCTGGGCTGACACGCTTTCCCTACTTGACTCAGAAGTGGGAGGGGAAGGAAGGCAGGAGGTGTCAGTTCAAGTCAGCTGTGGGCGGTCAGCTCCTGTCAGCTGGCTCTGTCTCCCTTTCTGACATGCCCATTCATCAGGTGGGACCTTTCTCCAGACCCAGAAAGTATGAGGCCCTCGGGCGACGTGGTTAGAGCAGAGTGGATGGAATACCACCTGAGCCTCACACCGAGCTTGTTTATAGGAAAACTGTTCCCATGGTATTCCGGTCCAAGATCTTTCAAGAGAGGCAGGTTTAAGTCACTAAGGGGTTCAGAATGAGAGTGTTCTGGTAGCAAGCCCATGAGATGGAGCACTCCAGGGTAGATGGATCCCACGGGATGTAATTCATGGTTTTTCCTCCTTCTTGAATTCTCCCTAGGCTATCAGGTTTTAGGAAGTTTCCAATGGAGTAGTGTAGCATCTGGATTTAGGTTCTGCAAGTTCTCATTCTCCTTGCCTCAGTAAAACTACTTACTCCACCAAGTGTTCCTTGATTCTAGGAGTGGCCTGCAGGACACTTCCTCCAGGGGTCCTTACCAAAGTTCAGGCTAATCTCTGCTTCCCAGTGCTAGGGGAGGCGCCCAGGGTTACTTAGAATCCACACGAAATCATCATTGCTGTGCGTGAGAGCTAGTCATGGGGGCAAAGATTCAGATAAGTAGTGGGTGTGGCCCTGAGCGGGACAATTAAGACAAAAATAAACACAGATGTACATGAAATCATAGCCTTTAACCAAGGGAAACAGATGCTTAGGGTGTTTACTGATGGAAAAGGCTGTGTGGTTAATATTGGTGATCTTGGCGATAGCTTCTCTTTCCATCAGTTCTGTTTTATCCCAATCCCATCGATCAATCGCTCAGTATTGGAGTCTTAAGCCTATGGTTGTTTAGGTGTTAGAAAAATTCAGTATGTCAGAACACTGAGCAGAAGTTTAAGTTACCAAAGTTGAAACACCAAATGGTTTTATATGTATGTATGTTTATATGTATGTTTTATATGTATGGTATGTATGTATGTATGTATGTATGTATGTATGTATAGTGCGGCATCTGGAGAAACACAGCAAAGTGCTATAGTTGGGTCCTCATTGTGGTCTGGTTGACTCCAACGGCTGCTATTAATGTTGTGTGAATAAGCTGAGCTCATGGTGTTCAGTCTACCAGGCTTGGACCATGAAGGGGAGCACGGATCTCTCCACTCTCTGGAACTTCTTCTCGTTGTCACCCAAGAGTGAGGACAGGTACAGTGACTGGGCTGAGTAAGAGCTGATGGAAGAAGGGATGGGGTCAAAGCCATGGTCCTTAAAAGCTGACATTTAGAAGACCAGGATAAGGGACTGTATTCGTTACTTTCTCTTGTTGTTATCAGTTACCTCATCACAAACTCTCCGTTTGTCACCACACAAGAATGGCAGACAAGGCAGTGAGATGCCCCAGAGTGCGGGGCATCTTCCCTTTTTATTATAGGCCTGTATTAGAGACTTTCAGCTCTTTTAGTGTTTTGATTTATATGAGGCAGCAACATGCTCTATCTATATGTGCTGGGAGTGGTCAGAGGACATGGTCAGTCTCCTTTGGGGTTCCTAGCCTCTTGTATGTGCTCAGCGAATCCGTACCCACTGCAGGAGCTTGGCCATTAGATGCTCTTGTACTGTGAAATAATACTATGTGCTTTACCTTATTATGAAGGTAATTCTGAAATATTAATGATATGACCTTAATAAGACTACAAATAGATGAAAGAAAGAGTCAAGCTCATCCATCTGCAGGTAACCATAAAAAGCTACTAAAAATCTTACATTTTCATACTGTTCCCAATAATAAATACACATGGGAATAAATTCCTATTTTATGAAAGTACATTGTCCTTGTTTATTTTGTTCATATATAATTTTTGACTTAAACACATGGCAAAACATCATCAATGAAACCATCAAAGAATACAGATCTGCCACACAGTGGATGTGGATTGATTTATCTCTCCTCTGCCAAATATAAATGTCTGGTTATTTTTTCAATGACGAACATCTGTGTAGGAAAGGGTCTCAATATTGGTTTAGAGACCTTGGTATTTGGGCTCATGGAAATGTCTATGACTGATAACAATGATGCTAAGAATTAGAAACTGAAGACTCTGGTACCCAGCAATTCTCAGACTGATTATGAGCCCCCCCCCCAAAAAAAAACCAAAAACAAACAAAACAAACAAACAAACAAACAAACCAGTGAGTTCTGAGGCCAAACTGTGTGTTGAGTCAGGGCTGGAGAGAAGTTGATTGGTTTGGAATTGATTTATATCTCCAGGGACCCTTGGAGTAGAATGACCTCAGCCTAGGACATGCTTCTTGGAACGGTGACTCTCCAGGGGGCTAAACCCACAGTGTCTTCCAGAGAATGAAGACATCACCCACAGAGCACAGACTGGCTTTCTGTTGAAGCCAAGTGGATCATTTTTGTTGGTACCTGAGCAAGCAGGGAGAGTGAGGGAGAAATCAGAGAATGAATGACTAAGCGAACCAAACTTCAGATACTTGTTGTCTTGAGGAGAAGCTGCTGGGGGTTCGTGGTACCCACAGATTAGGAAAGGAAGCCAGCAGTTGCGGAATGTTCTGGCAGTGTTCTCTCAACTCTCAAAATGAATCTTCAGGATGTGGAGGAGGAAATGGGATCATTAGAACAGGGTCACTTCCGTAGGGCCAGCGGACAGCTGAAGAACTAAGATTAATTTGGATTCTTGTCTTTCTGGAATTTTCTGTCAGACTGGGTTGAGAAATTTGAGAAGCGTCCATGAGCTTCAGTGAAGTGAAAACTGATACATAATTAATTTTGAGGGTAATGAGTTAGTAACATGTGTCTGAGAGCTCAAAGTCACGGGAGTGTGAGGTGTCAACTTGTGCTTCCTAGTTTGTGAAGCCACCCACTCACTCTTCAGATTAGAAACCTTGCCATGTCTGGGAGTGTGGCCATGGAGAGAGGATGGGTTGGGTTCTGACTGCCATGGGCTCCTGCCCTCTTCTCTGTCCTCAATGAATTCACAACAGTCATGAGATCTTCTCCGAGCTGAGCTCAGGGAAGGAACACTGGGAGGCAGAACAGCCACAACTGCCCTCAACTGCAGCTGGTTCCTCTCCTGACGTAGCTGAGAGTTCCACTGTAGATGACCCCAAGAATTCCAATGCCCCAAGAGATGGACTTAGTCTCCGGGTATGGGGTTTCTGTTTTTTCCCTTCAGCTACTGTCCTCCTTCTGGAGGGGTTAAGAGCCAATTAGGGGGAGGGTACAGAACCAGATAGTAAATATTCAGGCTTTGTAAAAAAAAAAAAATCAACAACACAGAAAAGAGTAAACATGGCTGTGTTAAAACAAAGCTTTGCTTAGCTGGTGGGTTGTGGTTTCCCAGGTCCTTCTGCACTCTGGCAGTTTAATGAAGTCCCCAGGTGAGCTGGAGAGGTGGCTCAGTTGAGAACTTGCCTTCTACACACGAGGCCTTGGTTCTATCGCTAGGAAGGCACCAACCAAGCATGGTGGCATAATCTGTTATTTAAAAGACTTTGGAGGTGGAGGCAGGAGGATCAAAAGTTTAATATCATCCTTGGCTATAGAGTGAGTTCCAAGTCAGCCTGGGTCAGCCTGGGCTACATGAGATCTGGTTACAAAACAGAATCCCCTCCCCTCAACCCCACAGTAATGTATCACCTTATCTCTATTAAGATGGCTACCATCAAAAGAGTAACAATATACATGAGGCCCTGTGTCCAGTCTCCGGTGGACCCCAAAAATAAAAACTGAGAAAAAAAATCAAATATTGGAGAGGATGTGGAAAAATTTACTGTATGAAAGTAAAAGTGTACCATTCTCTTAAAATCAACACAGTAGTGCTTTACATAGTTAAAAACAGGGCTACCCTATAAGATTAATTACATAGCCAAAGTCAAAAGATCCAGGAACAAGCAACTCAGATGCCCCTCCCCCACCCCACAGAGGCACAGGGAGGCAGGTGGGGTGTCCACTCAGTGGGGTTCTGACACGTGACACAAAATGGACCTTACTCAAAGTAAAACAAACTGGATGCAAAGCGTAAATACTGTATATAAGATACTGAGACAAAAAAAAAAAATAGAGAGGTGGTTTCCGGAGGCTGGGGGGAAGAATGGGGAGCTACTAGTCAATGGAGGTGGGGTTTCAGTTCTGTGAAGAAAACACACCCTAGAGATGAAGGCCGGTGGTGGCTGCACAGCTTTAGGAGTGCACTTACTGTCACTGAGATATACACATCAATTGTGAACACCGTAGACTGTGTGTTGTATGTGTTTTACCTCAATTAAGAACGGGAAAAGCGCTTCTCAGCCATCCGAAGTTCTTCAGGTGAAAAGTCTTTGTTTAGCTCTGTACCCCATTTTTTGATAGGGTTATTTGGTTTTCTGGGGTCTAACTTCTTGAGTTCTTTGTTTACATCAGATATTAGCCCTCTGTCAGTTGTGGGGTTGGTGAAGATCTTTTTCCAATTTGTTGGTTGCTGATTTGTCCTTTTGTCAGTGTCTTTTGCCTTAGAGAAACTTTGTAATTTTATGAGGTCCCACTTGCCTATTCTTGATCTGAGAGCATAAGCTATTGGTGTTTTGTTCAGGAACTTTCCCCCTGAGTCCTCAAGGGTCTTCCCCAGTTTCTTTTCTATTAGTTTTAGTGTGTCTGGTTTTATGTGGAGGTCCTTGATCCACTTGGAGTTGAGCTTAGTACAAGGAGATAAGAGTGGATCAATTCTCATTCTTCTGCATGTTGACCTCCAGTTGAGCCAGCACCATTTGTTGAAAAGGCTATCTTTTTTCCACTGGATGTTTTCAGCTCCTTTGTCGAAGATCAATTGGCCATAGATGTATGGGTTCAATTCTGGGTCTTCAATCCTATTCCATTGATCCACCTCCCTGTCACTGTACCAATACCATGCAGTTTTTAACACTACTGCTCTGTAGTATTGCTTGAGGTCTGGGATACTGATTCCCCCAGAAGTTCTTTTACTGTTGATAATAGTTTTAGTTATCCTGGGTTGAACTTCGGATGGCTGAGAAGCACCTTAAGAAATGCTCAACATCATTAGTCATTAGGGAAATGCAAATCAAAATAACCCTGAGATTTCACCTCACACCAGTCAGAATGGCTAAGATTAAAAACTCAGGAAACAGCAGGTGTTGGCAAGGATGTGGAGAAAGAGGAACACTCCTCCACTGCTGGTGGGATTGCAAGCTGGTACAACCACTCTGGAAATCAGTCTGGCGGTTCCTCAGAAAACTGGACACGATACTTCCAGAGGACCCTGCCATACCAATCCTGGGCATATACCCAGAAGATTCCCCAGCATGTAATAAGGATACATGCTCCACTATATTCATAGCAGCCCTATTTATAATAGCCAGAAGCTGGAAAAAAACCCAGATGTCCCTCAACGGAGGAATGGATTAAAAAAAAATGTGGTATACAATGGAATACTATTCAGCCATTAGAAACAGTGAATTCATGAAATTCTTAGACAAATGGATGGAGCTGGAGAACATCATACTAAGTGAGGTAACCCAGTCTCAAAAGAATACCCATGGTATGCACTCACTGATAAGTGGATATTAGCCTAGAATATTGGAACACCAAAGACACACTCCACATACCAAATGATGTCCGAGAAGAAGGAAGGAGTGGACCCTGGTTCTGGAAAGGCTCAAAGCATCAGTGTAGGGGAATACCAGAACAGGGAAGTGGGAAGGAGTGGATGGGGGAACAGGGGGAGGGAAAGGAGCATATGGGACCTTTGGGGGGGCAGGGAACCAGGAAAAGGGAAATGAAATGTAAATATAGTATATATCCAATAAAAAAAAAAAAGAACAGGAAAAGCTTAAAGTTGTCTTTAGGAGCTGAGGAGATGATTTACCCCGCAGACTGCCGTGAGCAAGTATTGATCTCAAGTTCGGATCCCTAGTATCCCTGCAAAAAAGCTGAATGTTGCAGTACACACCTGCAGTCTCCCAGCATGGGGAGGCAGAGGCAGGAATGCCTGTGTGTTTTCTGGCCAGCTAGTCTTCCTGGATTGTGAACTTCAAGTTCAGTGAGAAATCCTGATGGAGCAGGAATACGCCATGCTGATCTCTGGCCATTACACACATACTTGCTTATATTTGTGTACACACACACACACACACACACACACACACAGAATGATGAACACTCAAATACTGAAAAGCTGAGCATGCCTTTGGCCTGAGCTGTTGTTAGAGGCTGAGGCAGGAGGATTGCTTGAATCTATGAGTTTCAGTCCAGCATGGCCAGTATAGCAAGACTGGATCTCTGTACAGGGCCTAGGGGAGAAGAAAGGAAGCTGAGGCAGAGGAGCAAGGTTTCTCCAGATGAACACAGTGACCTGCTCATCTCCAGGAACAGTCTTGGCTGGAAAACACTTTAAGCGGCTAATAAGTGCCTGGCATTGTGCAACGCACTGGGTTGTGGCAGGAAGCAGGGTAGGTCACTGTGTCAGGGTGCTCCCATTCCAAGGCTGTAGGGCGAAAACACAAAATCAAGAGCAAAACATGGTGTGTTTTCAAGCAGGGAGGGATCTAGAGGGAATTCAGGCAACATTGGGGGGGGGGGCTGCGGCAGCAATGCTGTGTGATTAGAGAAGAAGCAACTTAGTGCCCCTCAGGGGATGCCTTCCCCTTCCCTCCCCTCCCCTCCCTCCCCTCCCTCCCCTCCCCTCCCTCCCTTTCTCCTCTCCTCCCTCCCTTCCCTCCCCTCCCTAGGGAAAGCTCCCAAGGGAAAGCTTCCTAGGTCTGGTCACAACTCACCTCTGCAAACCATTTCTGTTACCCATATGGAAAAAATCTAGCCAGCATATTTGAGAAGTTATAGGATGTACATAGTTTTTCAATGTTTCTTTTAGGGACCATAAACTTTCAATTTTACGATGAGTTAATATTGATTCTGAGCTGTGAACAGCAGAGCCAGTTTGATTAGAAGAGTGGCAATTTAGTGCCAAACGGGATAAATGCTTTCCCCTCTCTTCCATCCCTCTTTTCCCTCCCTTTCCTGCCCCTTCCCGCCCCGCTTCCCCCTCCCTTCCTCTCTCCCTCCCTCCCTTTCTTCCTTCCCCTTCACTTCCTTTTCCTTTTCTCTCCTTCTCCTTCCTCCTCCCCTCCCCCCATCATCAGTGTACTCAGATCTGATGCCCAGCTCACCCTTGGAGGCCAGCAGCTTCCACGCCCCCTTCGGAGCTCACATCCTGAAACCAGGGGCAGATGCCAGTTTGACACTGGCTTTAAATTTTGCCAGGCCCCCCACATCGGAGTGTCCTGGGTGGAAAAGGACTCCTGAAACCCACTAGCAGTCAACGGATCCCAGCCCCTCCCCTCCCCTCCCTCCCCTCCCCTCCCCTCCCCTCCCCTCCCCTCCCCTCCCCTCCCCTCCCCTCCCCTCCCCTCCCCAGCTACTCTCCAGGAACCTGGTATTTGCAGGGCCCGCAGCAGGAAGGTGCTGGAAGCCTAGAGTGAAGAGATACCTTCCTGTCAGATATGAACTCACATTCTAAATAGAAACAGTATTGAAGGTTAAAAAAACCAAAACAACCTCAAGTCACTCCCCCAAACGCCAAACATCCCCTCTAACAGGAAATGATAATCAGCTTTAAGAAAGTTCCTCAGATAGTACACGGGGACAGCGGGAAAACTTGGTGTGAGGCCATCAGGTAAGCAGAGGAGGGGCTGGAGGGGTTGACATGTTCCCCATCCCTGGCCATCCGGGGTTGTGCTCATAATTCTGAACCTTTCCGTGACATCCCAGGAAGGCAGAGATGTCAGTGGCCTGCGACTGTAGTCAGGTGAAGGGGAGGTTGGACACCAGACATTTTGCTTCCTAAGCGCTCCAGTTAGAAGCTGTATCAGGCGCACCTTCCCAGGCGCGCGTTCCGTGTGCTGGATGCTCTTCAGTCTCCGGGAACGTTTATTGAGTCGGTCCTATCGGCTGCCCAGGACCGCAGCTTTGGGACCGTTCTGCTTCCAGACTGGAGTGTCATGCAGCTGCGGATCAGAGTGACCTGCCCTTTGCAGGAGGGGCAGAGAAGTGACCGACCTACATCACTTGCCCTGAAGTCTGAATCAAGAACAGAGTAATACAAATCTGGAGGATTGTCGGAGGAGACTCCCCAGCAAAGGCTGCGGGCCTGGAACTTTGGGGCAGCTGGTCCTCCCTAGTCTCTGAGCTGCTACAGCATCATCTGATAAATCCACGACTGTGGCTTGCAACCAAGACCTTTGATGTTACAAGGTGGCCAGGAGGAAGAAGCCGGGTAGAAACGAGAGCTTCTGCATGTAGAATAAAAGTGGACTCACTAAGCTGCAGTGTATGTTTATTACACTCAAAACCTCTTTTCCCCTCATTAGATCTTCTTGCTTAAATTATGCAAATGGTTCTCTTTTGGTTTCCTTGTTTTCAGTTTCTCTTACTGTCTCCCAAGACTGCCAGCATCATTACTTAAACTGTTTTCCAACTTCTCTGCAACTGTCAGCATCCTTAGCCCGGTAGATAAGGTCTGCCAACATCTGGTACCACTCTGACCTTTTAGGCTGCTCCTTACATCTTTAGATATCCAAGTAGAGGGTGAATGGGATAACTTGTTTTCTTAGCATTAATGATAAGGGCCTGCTTCAGTGCCTGTCCATGCCCCGCCCTCTACCAGGGCCATCTCCCCATGCTTCCATGTTCTCTGGAAGTTCTGCTTTGTTGTGGAGAATTCAGTTGGAACAGAATCGTGAGTGTGAAGCCATCCCTAGCCGTCCAGCAGGAACCAAGCCGTCTCCCTCTGTATCTCTACAGTTCTTTCTTGTACAGTTATTTATTCCTTGACTTACCCATACAATATATACACCATGTTGCTCAGGAGCTCATTCAGGGGTCTGTGGAGGTCAGAATAGGTGTCAGATCCCCTAGGACTGGAGATACAGAAGGTTGAAGACATCACGTGGGTGTTGCAAATCCTCTGCAAGAGCAGCAAATGGTCTTAACTGCTGAGCCATCTCTCTCCATGCCTCCCCCTCCCCCATATGCCTTTTTGAATAAATGCCTTAGTGATAGTCTTATATTGGCATTGATGGAGGAGACATGGAAATCAAAGAAAGCAGAAGCAGGTAGGCATCTCCAGAAGCAGAATTGTTTTTAATCACAACAACCAAAGGATACCAGTCTCTCTGCGGTTGGAGTAGGTCACTAACCCTTCAGGTAGGACCTGTACTTCTTTCTCAAGGCTTCATAGCAGGCAGCACTAAACAAATTCATTCTGAGTGACTTATCTAGGCTATGGGTTATTAGTTGAGTTAGTTTCATCAAAAGCCAGTCATCCCACCTGCAGACTCCTTCTGAGTCTGCTTAGTAGGGCATATCAGTCACATGGCTACTTCTCCTCCTCCTCTCTGGGCTGCTACCTCTCACCATGGTCCACCCAGTCCCCAGCACTGTGACTAGCTTATAGAAGAAAAGGGACATACAGTTGAGTATCCTTGTCCTTCTGTGCTCCTTCTGGGGCTAGTCCTGATTCAGATCCACTCCTGGAGTTTGTGCAACAGCAGAAAGGTTCTCTCCATTCCTTGAACAATACAGCTGAGTGTCTGAAAGCTACAGCACACCCCCAAAACTGTTCCACAAAACACTTTTTCTTCTCCTTGCCAGGTATGCCTTCATAGCTGGCATTTCCTCCCCTGACCCCTTTAATGATGTGTCTGTGGACATGTGAATGTGGGAACTCAGGAATGATGGGGTGGGGTGGGGATCATCCTCACTAGCTTCTCCACCTTCTCCAATGAGGCAAGATCCCTCGGTCAAACCCAGAGTTCATCGGCGTGGCTCCTTCTGCCGTCTGGCTTACTGTGGGTACACCCTGTTTCTGCCTTTAGAGGCTAGGATAACAGGGAGTTCTCTGTCTACCTGGTATTTACATGGGCTCCGGGGAACTGAATTCCTTCCTGTCTATATGCTTCAGAGAAAAGTGCTTAACCACTGAGCCCTCTCCCTAGCTCTCAGACTTGCCCTTCTTTTCCTTCTGGTTTGGAAATAGATGGTTCAGGAAAGGCCTCCGTAGACTTGTGACCTACAGCCTGCTCATTTCTCATTTCCCCTTGAGTCCACCCTTTCATTGGAAGGTCCTCTTCTATCATAGCTGAAGTGCCCTATCCCAAAGTGCATGCCCTTTAGGGTACACGTTGATGCTCCCTGGTCTCTGGAGGCTAGACAGAGGATGAGGGCAGAGGAAGGAGTTCTCGGGTTCCGGGTGCCAGTGCATAATCAAGAAAGACAGCGGACCTCAGGTGTGTATGACCCTTCCCTTTATAAACAGGAGAATGGCGTGAGAGAGCTAGATTAGACCCAGGGTACGACCCTTCATGCCTGCCTCTGAAGACTGTCCTGTTCCGGCTTTATGCTAGAACTCGGTAGACCCATCCAGAGACTAGGCAGGAAAAGCCTTGGCTCTTTGAGCTGCTTGCTGTACCATAGTGAGCAGTGCCTCTGCAGACAGAGAGCCAAGCACTGGAGCCCTGAGCGCACTGGGATGCCAGTGACACCTGATGCCCCCCTGGCCACAGCGGAATGGACAAAAGCAGCCTCTTCATAGATTGTGGAGTTAATCTAAGGCAAATGCTTGGTTTTGGAGGTATAGAAGCATCTCCCCCTTAATGTAGGTTTGCTTCCCTTCCAATCAACCCAGGCAAGCAGGACCGTGAAAGGCCACAGTCACTCGTACCTCTTTGAACTGAGCAAAACTGGTGGCTGGTACTTTAAAGGAGGCAGAAGACTCTCTGCTAGGAGGCTCTCAAATGGGCTCCTGCACACAGCTGTGGCCAAGCTTTTGAAATATTTGCAGCCTCTGTCTTCCTGCTGTGAAAGCTTTGGCCTGCAGCTCAGGCTCTGGGAGCTGTTTGCTATTCTGGGCAGTGGGTGTGCAGATGAAAGGGCAGATGGGTTGGGGAGGACTCATTCCCCAAACGCCCATAAAATTTTTGATCTTTGGCCCCTGCTGTAAAATGATTCTGGGAATGTGCTCAGCTGGGAGGGCTCAGGGCACCAAGATGGGGACTCTTGTGGCTTCTGGCTAGAGCACAGGCTGCTCTCAGTGACACCGAGGATCGGGGAGGTGTTGGGAAACAGGCTGCATGTAGATGATCGATTCAAAGATGTAGATCCCCCACCCACGAGGAAAAAGAAATTTTGCCTGTGGGTGTGCTCTGCTTTATTTCCTGGGCTCAGGAGAATCAGGCCCTTTAACTAGCTGGATACCTGGATATGCGGCTCAGTGGTTAAGCACTTCCCTCCCTGATCCCGGGGCTCAGCCACTGCCTCCCTTCCCATCTTAATTTCTCAACCTAGAAGATGAGGGCTTTTAGACCATTGTGCTAGAAGCTACCTTTCCAGCTGCAGTTACCTTTTCAGCGGAGTCCAAGAGGCAGTCTGGAAAGATCTTCACACAGCCCTGTGTCCGCGTGACTTCCAGCTTTTGAATCGGTTAGCAACAGTGCTTCCTGAGAGCTGTGGACTTGAATTTAGAAGCTAGAGCAGATCTAATCCCAGGCCCAGCCCGTTGAGTGTGTATTGATCATCTCTTTGAGCTTCAATCTTCTTGTCTATAAAGTAGTTTATGGCCTTCATCCCCCGTGGCGGGGTGACATAATGGCTGTCGGTAGTGGCTCAGCCTCCGTGCTCTCTCTTGGCAAAGCTGCTCTGCTCCTAGCCCCAGCAAGCCTGGGCAGGCTCAGCAAGGCAGAAAGAAGGCTTCCTAACTGGGGCTTCCTGGGCCCATGATTGGGTGTGCACAGGCTCTCCCGGACAGCCTAGAATATTTACAGCAGGTGGAGCAGAGGGGCTTGACCCAAGGGGGCGGTGCCCTGCACAGCTCAGCTGATTCTCAGAGCCTCAGATCTAGAGGGTGTAGGCCGAGGCTGTGCAATGGGGGTTACTGCCATCGACGCTGGTGTGTGTGTGTGTGTGTGTGTGTGTGTGTGTGTGTGTGTGGCTGCGGAACAATGGGAAGATGGTGGAGTTTGGAGTCAGGGTAAGCTAAGACTTTAATTTGACCTGTCTCAATACTTAGTAACTGACTGTGTTCTGCCAGGGCTAAATAAATGAATGTTTAACGAGTAAAGGAAGGGGTGTTTGGAGGGAGCTAAGCTCAGTTTACTTCTCTGCCACATGAAATCTGGCATTTTCGGTTTCTTCATTTGTAAAGTGTGGATAATATTTACCACGGAGCTGTTAAGACAGTTCACCTCAACCAGTGCTTCCACCAGTTTATCTCTTCTTCCCCTCTCTTTTCCTCTGCCTCTTTTTTTCTAACTCCCTCTCTCCAGTCTGTCCATCCATCCATCCATCCATCCATCCATCCATCCACCCATCCATCCACTCATCTGTCCGGCTAGCCAGCTACCATATGCACACCCGGGACAATAGCAACAGCAATGAAGTCATAGCTGATGGTTTCGTCAGTGATAAGAGAAAATAGTGTGGACATGGAGACAGACGGCCCAGGAGCCCAGCTGTGGCCTTGAGACTGTGATACTTTCCTGATGTTAGTCAATGAGGGGAAGACCCCCAACTGCATTTTAATGTACGGGGGATCATGATTCTCCGGGTTAATGTATTTTCTTGCCCTTGTTTTCCAACTTTTTGTAGTTTGACTTATTGTATGTATATGAGTGCTTTGCCTTCCTGTGTGTATATGTCCGACACGCCTGGTGTGAGTGGAGGCCAGAAGAGGGCCTTGGAACTGAAGTTGCAGTCGTGAGCTGACAAGCAGGTGTTGGGAACTAAGTCTGGGTCCCTGCAAAGCAACACATGCTCTTGGTCCATCTCTCCAGCCCCTCAGCTTTCTTTCTTTCTTCCTTCCTTCCTTCCTTCCTTCCTTCCTTCCTTCCTTCCTTTCTTTCCTTCTTTATTTTTTTAAAGAAGAAATAATAACAAAATAATCTCAGGAAATTTTCTTTGTGCTCTGGATTGTATCTAGAATATTCTCTCTCCATCCAAAAAAAAAAAAAAAGATCTCATTGTGGATCATGAAGGAGTTACAACTCGCATTCATGAGCCGATCATGGACTGTACGAGAAACATCCGGCCTATTTCTCATGACTTATGTTCTAAGTCAAGATGTTTAGAAGTTTTATTACTCTGAGATATGAACAAGTCTTTGTTCTTTTAAAATATTTTGAAAATATTTTGAAATTGTGTGTGTGGTGTGTGTGTGTGTGTGTGTGTGTGTGTGTGTGTGTGTTATGTATGTGTTTACAACTTGCAGGAGTCAGTTCTTTCCTTTCACCACGTGGGGCCTGGGGATTGAACTCGGGATGTCAGGGTTTGCAGCAGGGACCTTCACTCACTAAGCCATCTCACTGGCCCCAAATCTTCTACTCTTAACAGCATTACTTGACTTGTCTTTTGTTGGCGGCTGTGGTTAGCACAGTAGTTATTGTACACCTACTATGTGCTAAGCCTTGCATTATACTAGGGGTGATGCTAGATCACGAACAAGAAGACATAGGCTTTGTCCCCGAGGAACCACAAACAATTAGGGAGACAGACATATGGAGAGGTCATTAGAACAGTAGTGATTGCCCCATACAAGAGTTGGCTGCTTTTAATAACTACAGAAAGGAGATTCTTTTGGGTTTCTATGAAATAATCCGCAAGTGCACTCAGTCAGGGCATACTCAGGACAGAAGAGCAAAGCAGGATTACCTCATATTTCGTGCCAATGTGGGTATTTTGCAGATGATTTTAGGCCCAGTTTCCCAGCCTCTGAGAGATAATACATTCCCAACCTAGATACCTTATGTTTTTTTCTGTCCTTATACAACTTTCTTAGAGCTTAATTTATAAATTGGTTCAGTAAGAGGTTATTAAGGATAGCAACAAAATAGAACTATTGAGACAATGCACACACACACACACACACACACACACACACACATGCATGTATGCATGCACAGATATGCACCCACCTGCAGGTCCTCACTCTCCATCTGTCTGTCCGTCTGTCTGTCTCTCCCTCCCTCCTTCTTTCCCCCATCCCTCCCTCTCTCTGTCTCTCTCCCTTTCTTCTCCTGTCTCTTCCCATGAGATACCCTGTGATGTCTTGGGACTCTATTAGAAATAAGGCAATTCCCAGATGTGGCCTGTTCATGTTTCCCCTCTATCACTGTGAACCACTTTCCTTTATAATTTATGCAGCCAGTGGTTTACATCAATAGCAGGTGAAAACAGGCTGATACTGGTGTGTAGTTTATACAGAGGTGGGATGAATCATGGTCTGGACAAGATGGAGCAGAATGGTGTGAGATAAGGCACACATTTTAAAACACATTGTATTGCTTTATTTCTTGAACATTCTATTGAGTATTTTTGACTGCCCATGACTGTGAGTGACCGAAACAGCAGAGCCCACAGGTAAAGAGTCAACTGCGGTTAGCACGGGGTCTTAAAGCACGAAGAGCACCCAACTCTCACTCCTCCTATTATGCCACTACAATAAAAGTGAATAATATGCCAAAAATTTTTCCAACCCTGGAATGCTTTTTTAAAATGTCTGTATGTTTTGAGTGAAGCAGTTGGTGTAGTCCATAGCTGGGGCAGGAGACTGGCAGCCATGCTCCAGCTCTATTTGAAACGAGCCGAGTGACCTTGATGCTCTGAATGTTCCTATTGCATCTTGGCAATAGGAGAAGGCCAAGGTCACTATGGCAGCACCATCACTAGGCCTGGTCCCATACCGCCTTCACACTGCTGTGACCGAGTACACGGCAGGAGAGCGGAAGATTTATTTTGGCTCCTGGTTTCAGGGGATTTCAATCCACCATAGCGACAGTGGGAGAGTCCTGGTGGAGCAGCTCTGACCGCTAGTAGGAGCTCAAGGCAGCAGCTGCTCACAGAACCCAGAAACCCAGTCTGGGGTGCTCTACTTCCACAGCCAGGCCCTGCCTGCTCAAGGCTCTACACTCTTCAGAAAGGCACCAGATCTGGGGAAAGTTGCTCACAACATGAGCCTGTGTTTCCAGTCACACGTGAGTGGGGGCTGTGATCATTTCAGATTCAAATGGTAATGGTGAGTGTCCCAAGAGTGCCTTTTCACCCATGTGACAAGCAGATTCCTCATCTTAAAGTAGGATTCCTTCTGGAATCGCTGTGGAGTGTTTGAGCTAGTACTGGCTATAAACTGTTGGCCTTTGCATTTTCCCTCCCAAAGATACTTCCAAGATATAGTTCAGGAGCAAAGGAGGCTGGGCAGTGGTGGTGCACGCCTTTAATCCCAGCACTTGGGAGGCAGAGACAGGCAGATTTCTGAGTACGAGGCCACCCTGGTCTACAGAGTGAGTTCCAGGACAGACAGGGCTATAGGGGAGAAACCTTGTCTCGAAAAAACAAAACATAACAACCCCCCCCCAAAAAAAAAACCTTAATGGAGAACTTTAGCATTGTAGTTGTGTGGGGCTTAGTTTGCTGTATTGGTAGGCTTAGCACAAGTGCTGGTTGGGAATTTTAGGGTCCTTTAGGCCGCCTCTAGGATTTCCTAGTGTGTTTTTCGTAGGGTGTATCAGAACAGTATGATGCCACTCATTAATGGACAGTTATGCACGAGCAGCACTGGTTAACTGCCACAGCCTACTCAGCACCACAGTTTCCTGGACATCTCATTTCTTTATCACATTATAATACTGCTGTGGTGCATGTCAAGGACTTAGGTGCCCCAGAGGCTGTCTGTGAGCAGGGATTAGACCCTCTCCCCCATTTCTAGGGTGGCTCCCTGACTCCAAAAGGGACCTTGCAGATATTAACCTTCCTGATTCCTCTAGCCGTAGTTTTTTACATCCAAGCTTTGCCTGGGCTATGCATACTTCTGTCTCCAACACCAGGGCCCAGACATCAGTGATGCCTCTAGGGAGCAAAATCATTAACAGCACATCTCAGATGCAAATAGGCTCATTGAGTTATTCTACATTTAAAGAAATAAATCACATTGATTGCCTTTATTGCCAAATTTAAGTTTGCAATCTCACCCTCTTCCTTCTGGGCATAATAATGTTGAGAGGAGGAAGAAGAATGCCATCTTTTGTGTGGCAATCCTTTTCCCCTGGGGCAGCTGATGGCCTGACTCAGACACTGTGTTAACCAGAACCATGTCCCGTGCCCACTTCCAGAGAAGCAGAAAGGCCCTAATTGGTCCTAATGAATGGATTGAGCTGAAGCTAGCGTTGGGTTGGGTTGATCTCTGTGCTCATCCCAGGCACTATCATAAACTTGCATGCTTATAAAACTACCCTTCATGCAATAACTTTTTAATCCAGAGTCAACAGCAGTGGGCTAGGAGATTTTGAATTTACCATTTAAATTTCATAAATTCTGCTGCTGTTTGAGGTCCTCTATACCTTTGTTTAACTTGGCACATATGTACACACACTCGAAGCAAGCAAGCAAACAAAATACACCAGAACAGTAAGGATTCCATGCAGTTTCAACACACACACACACACATACACACACACACACACACACACACACACACACACACACAAACCCTCCCACCAGTACGGTAGACACAGGAACTCAGATGTGGCCCAAGTTCCACTGTGCCGCTCACCAGGTCCACTAAAGCTCTTTTCCACATCCTTCCACCAAGCCAGGATAGATGATTACTACAGAGCTGGCTTCCTCTATAATGAATCCCACGATGCCTTGCTCTGGGCAGGCCTTCCTGGTTTCTATGGCTTCCCTGACTGACTGACTAAATTGGAGTACAAGAAAAGTTGAGACAGTACCACCATGGCCTTCTGAATAATAAAACCAAGTCGTCCCATCATTTTGCTTTTCCTCAGAGGGAGGAAAATGTTTGTAACACAAGGCCTATCAAGACCTTTCCTGTTGCTGATGTCTCTATTGGAGACTTGGCTGCAGAGGTTAAATGTTTTGGATTACAAAATGTACATTATATGGGGGTCTTCCTATAAATCAACAAGGCAGGTATGTTAAACACAGAAAAACATCTCCAGCTGTTCTCTTACTCATCCTGCTTGTTATTTAACTCAGTCTGGGCCCTAAGGAATATTTTTAGTTGTACTGTCAACAGTTTCAAAACAAAGAAGAAAGTAGGGCTGTCAAATGAGGAGCCCAGCTGGCCCTCTGTTTCGGCTCCCACTGTATATACTTTAATCCTGACACCTGCAAGCTATTTAATCAGGATTTACAATTGAACATGAAGGATGAGGGGTCCGCAGGGCTGTGTTTCTAGTGTTTGGATTGCAAATGACGGAGAAAAACTTTGTTATCGGATGTTGTAGCTATTTGAAGTTGGGTGCCCTCTCACCCACGGGGAACCCAGAATCATTTATCACTCCCCAGAAAAAAAAAAACCAAAAAACTCAGCTCAGGCAGACTCTGTCCCTTGCAGCAGAACATTCTAGAGTAAACAAACTCGGGATTTATGAACAATGAGAAAAATAATTTCCAGAGAGCAAATGGCAAGAGGGAGCAGTTTGAAGGGAAATAATGAAACCACAGTCATGGTTAAGAGGCAAAGCAAAATGTAGCATGGGTATTGTTCTACAATCTGGCCAAGGACTATGGGAAAGAGCAGCTCTGAGATAGAGCAAAGCCAGGCGATTTTGCCCAGCACAGCAGATGGAATCAAAAGTTGCCTATAAATCAACAAATTATCAAAATGTAATATGAAGATACTGGTTTTAGAGTTTCGAAGTTGCCTTAGGAAGAGTATTAACTGATGCAGGACCCAGTGCTGTTTGCTGAGTTCTAGCTATCACATTTGGGAGAAATGAAGAGGATGATGACAGTCCCAGCCTCTCTGGGAACTCTAGGCTGTTTGAGAGGAGGGAGACAGTCCCAATGGATAGAGTAAGAGCCAGAGTTAGAAAACTGACTATTCAGTGACTCCCAGAGAAAGTTGACAACCATTGGCAAGCTGTTGCATAAAACCTTCTGAGAAGCCTTTACTTGAAAAGCAACGGTTCCCAAGACGGTCTAGTTAGCACCAAGAGACCTGGATGACTCTCTGTGTTCTCTCTGAGAGTCACGCAATTGAGCAACGCTTAGAGAAAAGCTGGTGTCAGTTCACTTACACTGAAAATTACATTTGTGTCTATATTTTCTACTATATCAATATCTGTGTGTGGAGATGAAAAATAGAAGAGACTTGACTATCTGGTTTATGCATGGGTGGCTTCCCTGGCAATAATGTTGCTATTTCCTAGGCTCTGGAGTGCACTGCCTTGGGATATAGTCTGGGGGCTCATGAAATGATTCTAGTGGGGGTTGGTGGGCATTAGTCTACTGTGTTGGGAAGATGGTCCTGGGCTTGGCTTCAGAGACAGGTTAGGGCTGGGGCCAAGAGGACTAGGGCTTGGCTGTGGCCTTAGTGGCAAGCTTTATTTCAATACCCTTTCTGCGGCTCAGCGCTTTCAGCAATTCTCTTCTCCCAGTCTACTCTTTTTCCCCAGTATACGTAAGTTGGGACATCATAGGTGAAATAAACCAGACACAGGAAATGAAATGTATGATCTCATTTCTATTTAGAATCTAGGGGCTGGAGAGATGACTCAGCAGTTAAAAGTACTTGCTGCTCTTCCAGAGGGCTCAGTTTAGTCACCAGCATCCACATCAGGGGACTCACAGCCACCTCATGGGGACCTGACACCTTCTTCTGAACTCTACTAGAAATTGTACTGATAGGCATGCTCGAGCTGTGCACACATGCACACACACACAATTAAAATCTTTCCTTAAAATCTTAGAATCTAAAAAAGCTTAATTTATATAAAAATAATAGAAACTTGCTAAAGCCTGTGGGAATGGACGAATGGAGAAACTTTGTTAAACATTAGAATGAGTACCTGGGAATCTAATGTTTAATGTGCTGACTATAGCTAAACATACTGTACTGTTTACTTGAAGTTTGACAAGATAGCATATTTTTAGTGCCCTCAACACACACGCACACCACACACACACACACACACACACACACACACACACACCCTAGTCACATACATACAAATAACAAAGTGAATATGATGTTGAGTCATTAATCGGAGTGGTTCATTACACATTGTACATATGTGTCATTTATACTGTACACCTTGAAGGCCTTTCATTTTTATTGATCAATTATGATGCAGAAAAGCCAGGAAGGTAAAAGCATGAAATTATAGAACGTTAAGATGGATTAGAAGAGTTTAAGACTAAACTTTTCTTTTCTTTTTAAGATTTATTTATTTTTATGTATATGAGTACACTGTAGCTGTCTTCAGACACACCCAGAAGAGGGCATTGGATCCCATTATAGATGGTTGTGAGCCACCATGTGGTTGTTGGGAATTGAACTGAGGACCTCTGGAAGAGCAGTCAGTGCTCTTAACCACTAAGCCATCTCTCCAGCCCAAGACTAAACTTTTCAAAACAGTTCAAAATAGTTGCTCAAATAAAGTTACTTTTTCTTACTAAGGATTTGCACATAAAATACTCATAGCCACATTGATCATTAAGGTTTAGAAAGGTGGGAGTGGCCAAAAATGTGTAACAAAATGGGATTGGTTAAATATTCAAGGGAAATCACGTGATAAAACATTATATATGCCTTAAAACTGGGATTTAGAACAATATAAACAAATAAAAAAACTAAATCTGATATTGTAAAAAAAATTAGATTATGAAATGGTTATATTGCCAAATGGTTTTCTTCTATGCTTGCCTGTCTTTGGTGCATTAATGGGGGAAAATGAAGCATATGTTATTTTTACAATCAGAGAAAAAGTTACCATGCTTCATGGCTGTGGCTCCCTTGAATGGCTCCTTGTTTAACTTCTTTCATCTATATTTTACAGTTTTAATGTACAGATTTTTTATCTCCTTGGCTCAATTTATTTCTGAGTACTTTTATTATTTCTTAATATAAAAATACAAAGGATCATAAGAGTGAAAATGTGTTTTTATTTGATAGCCAATATGTTTAGATACTTGATATATATAAGTTCTTACAGCCAATGAGAAGGTGTGGATTTTTGCAACTAAGAAAAAGAAAGTCAGATGGGAGTGTCTATCAAAAACATAAAGATTAAATCCAGGAGCAAAGATCTTATCAGTCCCTACTTAGCCTGAACGCCTTTGTTTATGTTATGTCAGTCAACTTTCTGTCACACTGACATAATAGCTGAGGTAACAAAGTTAGTCAAGGAAAAGGTTGATTTGGGTTCATGCTTTCAAAGTTCCAGCCCATGGTTGTTTTCAGCCTCTGGTGGCACAGTGTGCCACAGTGGGAGCAATTGGTAGAGCAGGGCTATTCACCTCATGGAGGGAGTGATGGAGAGAGAGAGAGAGAGAGAGAGAGAAAGAGAGAGAGAGAGAGAGTTCAAGGGTATACTCCAGTGACCCCAACTTCCTTCGATAGAGTCCCACTTCCTTAAGGTTTCACCATTACCTCCCCAAAAGCACTACTAATATAGCATTAGTTGCCTCCTTTTTACCATGTCAGTGTAAGGGGAGGTTCTGGTACTAAGGTCTTGTTCTCCAATTGGTTCTTGATTTGTCAGTAAAGAAAGCTGGAGGGCCAATTGTTGGGTGGAAGGTACAGGCAGGGCTTCCAGGTTCCTGGAGGAAAAAGGAGACACAAGGAGGAGAACAGGTTTTTATCTGCCATGTTTTGGAGGAAGAAGAATGCAATAATCATGTAAAGTCTCAGAGAGAGCTGTGGCTGTGACCTCCCTTACAGGCAGAGGATGTTTGACAGGGGCTAGGTGGGACTAGCTGCTAAGTTTAGGGAAGGTGGTAGGAGCGGTGATAAATTGGTAAGGGCATGCTTTTCCAGGAGGGAGATATCTGTGTCCAGCAATTGTGCCAAGAAGGCAATTTTTTTAAAGATTTTTTAAATGCATATCTCCAGCCCAAGAAAGCAAATTATAAAGGTACAAACTGTGTGTCTTTTCTCCACGGATTCAAGGAGCTCGTAACACAATCAGCTCCTCCTGGAGCAAAGGCAGGTAAAACAAAGGGAAGCTGGGAGGCTTAGTAGCACGGCTGACCCCGGGCAAAGGTGGTAGTATTTTTAAAACTATATACAACATTTCCCGTTCAAACAATAGTACCATCTTGGACACAATAATAGAAATAATATTCCCTCTTACAGGGACTCTATTCTATTGTGTTAAAATTACATGAGCTAACACATGTAGTGTATGGTCAATATGACTAATAATAGCTACTGACTTTATTAGTTAAGGTGCTCACAGTTTATTTTTAAGTTAAAAGAAGAAAATGAAAGAAAGAAAGAAAAGGCAGGCCCAGGACTGGAGAGATGGGTTTGTGGTCAAGAGCACATGCTGGTCTTACAGAGGACCTAAAGTCAGTTCTCAGCACCCATGTTGAGCAACTCACAACTGGCTGTAACTCCAGCTCTTGGGGAACTAATATCTTCTGGTCTCTGAGGAAACCTGCACTCATGTACACAAATTCACACACACACACACACACACACACACACACACACACCATAAAAATTCACAATGCACATGATAACTTTTTATTATGCATATACCTGCAGATGCACATAAACAAAGAGGCAGGGGATGGTGTGGCTTTAGAGTGCATTTTCTGGCATTGTCTTTGTTGTGACCTTTGGTAAAACTGTCATTCTTTTTCCTCCATACATTTTTATATTTTCCAGAATGTGTGTAATAACATGCATTGATATTTATACTAATCTTCAAGATGGCCGAAGTTCAAGTGCTCATTTTAAATTAGTTGTTGAATAATGAATTAATGTCTAATATAATTAGTTTTGGGGGGAGGAAAAAAAAGAAGAGGAGGAGGAGAAAGAGGAAGAAGAAGGAAGGAGAGGAAGAAGAGGAATGCATTATCCGAGGAAGTGCCTGCAATATCCCTTTTCAGTGTGTGTTTTGCTACATTCCCAGGCCTTGAGTTGCTTAAGAGAATGTTCGAGATCCCAAGGAGAGAGCTGGATGCCACTCAGTTCGAAAAGCCGTTTCTCTGGGTACCCACTTGGACTTCTGGAGTGATCTAGAGTCTTGGAGTCATCTTCAAGGGTTGTCGCTCAGACTCAGAGCTTATGAGCATGGTTCCTGGGTTGCTTGCACAATTGTGCGGCTCAGTCTGTGAATTAGGACTGAACAATCAGCATCCACTTTCTTTAAGCGATGACTGGGGAATGAGATGAGAAGGAGAGGTGCAAGAGAGACTAGGCTCTCTTCTGCGCACTGGGAAGGGAGGTTTCAAGAGATTTAGTAGTCACATTATTATGCATTTAAGAAAAAGGATGGAACTACCAGGCCTGGCTCCTTTGCAGTAACCTCGCGTGTCCTGGTTAATGTTGTCACAATCCCCCGAGCTGCTAGTTCACCTTTTTTTGCTTTCATCCTCCTCCAACCATTTGTCTGGTGAACCTCAGCCTCAGCCGCAGGCAAAGGCTCATCCCTCACGCCTTAGGGGGGATAAAAGCCAGGCAGATCAGCTACCATCACTCCCAACACCCTCTTGTGACCGTGGCTGCCGCTTCTTCATTCTCTCCATTGCCATGGACAGGGCAGGGTTGGTCCTTGATGTTCTGAACTGGGCACATCCATCTTCCTCTTTCTGCTGTCTCTTCTTGCTCAGCATCATTTGTGACATCTCCCAGTCAGGTGTCCCCATTCAACTGTCAGCTATTCTCCCTTTCTTCATAAACAGCACATTAGTGGAGTGATTGGCCAGGCCCATCTTAATCGGACCCAGATCCATACCTTCATGTTTCCTGTCTCTAAGTTCAAGCCCAACCAAACCATTTTTGGTGCCATGAAAAACACCAGGCTTTTCTTTTCTCTTCTCTTCGCAGGCCTGGGGTCTCCGCCCCCTGAAATAGCATGGTCCAGGCATACTGCCTCACAGTCCAGCAGCCAGGTCTGGAGCATTTCCTCTAGAATCCTTTCCCGAGTCCCTCGGAGCACCGGCACATCCCAGCCCCTGCTAATCTCACTGCCTAACAGTTTCTAGCTCCCCCCAACCCCCACCACCCGCCGCCCCGGACCATAAGCTCTCAAGGGACCTGAGCATCTTACTTGTTGAACCTGGAAGGTAGTTGTCAGTTCCAAAGATTGGTCCATACTTCTATCTCAAATTCCTGCTCTTTGGTATGCTCTGATCACCCACACCCAAAACTCTCGCACGCCTTCCCTATCAGCATTCTTGTGTTACTTCCATCCAGATGCACACTGAATGTTAAACACCGTGTCCTTTCCTGTCACTCACGGCCTCCCAGGCTCACCTCTCCAGAGTCTGTGGTGTTCCCAATTTTGAAATCTGCCCCATGGCTTCCCTTTCTCAGAATCCCTTTCCTTCTTCTCTTCCTTACCTGACCTCCACCACCTGCCATTTCTTTGGTTTCCTTGCTTCTTCCCCAGGGCCCCTCTTCCTAAACATCATCATCTTCTGTGACATGAAGGCAATGTCACATCATTTCCTCTTATCCCTCCATCACCAAGAGCCTCTAATTAGAGGTAATTAATGAACCACTACAGTCTGGTGAATTCCTCTCTCTAAATATCATGTTCCTCCTGTACTCCTGCCTTGCTAAGGTCAGCATCACTCTAGTTTTGATCCCTGACTAATGTCATCTTGAAGTTGGTTCTACCCTGCTCCACTCCTGTATCTGTATCCACTTCTCATCAAATGCCCACTGTTGCCTCCTGCTCTTTAATAAGGGCTCAGGAAGAAGTTGTGTCTCCCCTCGGTCCACTGAGACCAACTTTGTCAGCCATTTCCCAACACCTGAACCCTTCTAGGGCTTAAATTGTTCTTTCCTGCCAACCTGGCTCTGCTTCACTCTGGACTGCTCTTTCTCACCACTTCGTATCTCCACAGAGAGCTCTGACCAAGTGTCCACCCTCCCTCCCTCTAAATGTTAGTTACTTGAGGATGGCTCAGTGGTTAAGAGCTCTGACGGCTGCGCTTCCAGAGGACCAGGGTTCAATTATCAGCACTTGCATGGAGAATCACAACTGTCTGTAGCTCCAGTTTTAGGGGATCTCATGCCCTCTTCTGGCTTCCATGAGCACCAGGCACACACGTGGTTCACAGACAAACATGCAGGGAAAAGCCATCCCCACCCCACCCCGACCAATAACCGCTACTTCTTCCAGGGAGCCTTCCTCTGCATTGTGCGTCTGGGCTCTGGGTACTCAGACTCTGTTTTATGTCACATCCTGCTCCCATAACAAGTTTAAGCCCTAAAGTCTCAGGAGCTCAGCCCAGTTATTTCCTGCTCCTATGACAGCCTGATGCATGTCAAGATGCTCTCTCTCTCTCCTACTCCGTATTCTCCAGTGGTGACTAGAGATCCCAGCTGCCTCCATCCCTTAGGCCCCAGAATTCTCTTCTTCCAGTACCCAGCAGGAGGAAGGCCTGGAGAACAGAAGCCACCATCAGCAGCCACCTCTTTTCTATTTCCACTGCTTAGTAGAAGCCCAGAGGAGTTGGGGAAGCCCAACTCAGGGCCAGCACTGCTTTGGCAGCAGGCTTCTCCGACCAGGTGACACCCGTTCCAGTTGGCTTGGGGATGTCTGAGTGTTAACAATGAAAAGCCTCATGGCTCAGGAAAACTATCACTGCAGAAAAGCAAACTTGGCCACCATCTTCTTAGTCTCTCTCCTAGCCATCTTTTAAAAGGTTACACCCATCTGAGTACACAGAATGGAGGAATCCATTGACCTCCAGGAAATAGATACAAAACATAAGGATTTTTATGGATCCTGGGGAGTCAGGGACATGAGAGCGGGTGGTTGGAGTTTCTCTCTTAAGGTTAGAAGCAGGGAGCTTTGTGTATTCTCAAACTCAGAATAGTTTTATGTACCAAGACTTAGTCTGTCTAGGTCTTGAAGAAACATGGTCACTCTCTATAAAGCCCTGGGCCAGTGGCTTGAGCGCATCATGGGAAACTTTCCTCTCCAATGCTATTCCAAGAGACTTTCACTTAAGGATAATTTGAAGGAAGAACACTGGCAGCACATCATACGTCGTGAAGCCACGAAGAGACCCACCCACCTAGATACTCCCACACAGCCAGGCAAACCAGTTGGTATTGACACCCCAGCCCTCTGAGTTCAAAGCAAGAACCACCCCAGAGTTTCCACCATCCGAGGAGGACCTTGCTTTTCTCTTTTGAAGTGCTTCCTTTGAAGGTCAAGGTAGAGGGGCCATGTTGACTCAAGAGTTCGCTGGTGAAGGAGGCGGCCTCTGCTCCATCCCACATTTGTAATGTTCACATGAGGTTAAGAAAACAAATGGCTGTGACTGTCATGTGGGAGCCAGGCCCAGCCTTCCTTCCCAACATGTCCCCAACACAGGGACAGTTCTCGAGGATCAGGTGGGACTCAGGCTAAGGAAAAAAAAAAACCCTCTAAACCCACCACGTCTCTGAGTTTATTTCAAGACTCTTTAGTTCCCATGGTCACCCAGTAAGAGTTAGTTGCCAGTTTGGGCTGCTGCTTGCCAATAGTACAGACTGGATTTGGAGGTGGAAAAACCTGGATCCAAGTCTCTAATTTCACCGGCAAGTGTTGCAGCTACTTCTCTTTCCCCTGCCACCCAATAATCCCTTCAAAGAATTTGGTTCACATAACTACTGATCTTGAGGCAGAGTCTCAAGGAGCCTCGGTTGGCTGCAAACTTCCTATGGAGCCGATGACCATACATTTTCATCCTCCTGCCTCCACCTCCAAATGCTATTGTCCTACCACTCCTGGTGCATGGAACCCAGGACCTTGAAGCCTTGAATTTTCCAGGAAGCACACTACCAACTGCACTGCATTCCCAGCCCCAGAGAATTTGTTAAAACAAGCTGAAGAAGTTGGACGACCTTTTGGAAATGGAGCCAGTGGGTGGGGCCTGAAGCTGAATTTGATGAGGGAGATGACAAGGGAACTCAGCAAATTCAGAAAAATATTCGGCGATACAGAAAACAGCATCTGGACATTGCAGTGTGTGTGTGTGTGTGTGTGTGTGTGTGTGTGTGTGCATTTTAATATTTCTGGTACCTAATACCTATTTAGGAATATAGTAATTACCGAGTTCAGTAATTAGAGAATAAGGGGTGTTCTCTTCGTACACTCTCTACTCCATCCACGCACTAGAACTGATGTTATCACAGATTGAATTTGGGAGTTTTCTGTCTTGAGCCAATGGATTGCCTGAAAAAGTGAAAAAAAAAAAAAGCAAAGCAAAACAAAACAAAACAAAAAAACCCACCTGAAACCAGACAAACGCCAGGGACTTTTGACCAGCATTTTGTTTTGCAGTTGATGCAGGTAGCGTACCCTTCCACATCACCCTCTCACTAATTAGGTCACTCTGGGCATTTGGAATGGATGTTGCATATGCCAGGCCACCAAATGGCCTGCCTCAGAGCCCCAAAGGGTCATCTGTTTGGATAAAGTCCCTCAGGCCTCTCTGTTGTTGTTTATCTCAAGTTCTGAGTCAGGAGGCTTCGTCCATCTTACTTCTGTCCCTGCAAGGAAATGCCACCCAGAGAGCAGGGAGATCAACAACAGAGGGTGCAAGACAGGCAAGAAAGACGGTGGTGCTTTGAAGGGGTAAGGGCAGGCACTGGGGGAGGGGCTGGGGGGCTAAAAGGGTGACTTCCATGACCTCAGTTAGGGTTTATGTGCAACTATGAATCTGAATAAACACATACTATAAACACAGGTGTACATATGTATAAACCAAATCTATCTATCTATCTATCTATCTATCTATCTATCTATCTATCTATCTATCATCTATCTATTATATCTATTATATCTATTATTTATCTATTATATCTGTCATGCCAATCATCTATTATTTCTACCTATTTATCCATCATTTATTCTATTTATTATCTATCATATCTATCTACTTTCCTATCATTTATCTATTATCTATGTATCTATCACCTATGCCATCTATCCCCACCATCTATATAATCTATTATCTATCATCTATCTACTTATTATCTATCTACCTACCTATCATCTATCTCTTGATTTACCATCTATCCGTGTCTATCATTGTTATCCCTATCATCAATCTCTATCATATCTCTCTCTCTCTTATCTACCTTCTATTCTTTTACCTATCATCTATTTATGACTATATCTGCTTATCTACCTACCTACTTATCACCCATCTATTCTGTTTATCATCTACTTAAGTTCCTCTATCTGCTCTATCTGGGGATTCTTCTATAAAGCTTATAATTTCTGTTTTTATAACTATCTTATTATGGGGAGAGAGGAGGCAGCTTTCTCTATATTTGTAGCATTTAGTACCCTTCAAAGTACCTCATTCACTACTTATTTCTAAAACTCTATAACAAGGATGAAAATTACTACTCTTATGTGAGACTAAGTGAATAAGCCTAGATCATTTTGGGAGGTGGACCCTTTTCTCACCAAGGAATCTACCAGGCCAAGCCAGATTGAATCCCTCTCCAATCCCTTGGTGGTCTGGATCATAGAGGAGGGTCAAGAATGCCCTTTGTCCCCTTCCTCCAGATGTCCTCTTGGGAGGGAGGTGGGCTTGTCACCCGGCAACCTTTCAGGCCACCATGTGAATAAAGGCCCCTGCAGAATTCTGAAGAGACTGTCAGGGGAGGATCACTGAAACCCAAGCATGGACTTGAGGCATGCCAGTGATGTGTCCACCATTTGGTTGCCTTGAGAAATGTTGGTTCAGCTGCTTTGGGAGGGATGGGAATGAGATCTTGGGACACCACACCAGCCCCGAAGCCCAGGGTGTTTCTGGGGCATGATGTGAAGCTGTAGTTAAGTGGGGAGGTTGAGGTGCAACTGTTTTGTGGGAGATAAGATTGTAGGCATCTCGGCAATCTGGGAAGGTTCAGCCATGGATTCTGTTGATAGGATGTAGTTACTCAAACTCTCAGTGGTAAAAAGAAGGATTTGCAAATTATTATGTTCCTTTCCTGTAGAATATTTCCCACACTGCAATCAGAAACAAGCCAAGGATCGTGTGTGTGTGTGTGTGTGTGTGTGTGTGTGTGTGTGTGTGTGAGAGAGAGAGAGAGAGACAGAGAGAGAGAGACAGAGAGAGAGAGAGAGAGAGAGAGAGAGAGAGAGAGAGAGAGAGAGAGAGAGAGAGAGAGCTTTATTCAATCCCCAGAGGGTCAGATGTTAAAAGATCATTCTTTAGGAAATCAGATACTGGGTGAGCCCCCCTTTCTACTTTTCTGGATTAATTTTTATGTTTATGAAAACTGGTGTTCTTTCAGAATGCTTTAATTATATTTATAAAGATATTCTCAAAAATATTTCTTTAGCTATAGAGTAAGGTGTGTATTTGTCCCTAGTGTCAAGACCTCCATCTTCAGCCATTATCTTGTCACTAAACACATGCTTCTTGGTGAAGCACAAACCCATCTCCAGACCAGGAGGACCACACACCTCTCCTCTTCCTCCCCAAAGAGCACCATCCCAGCTGTGTCCTCACCTGGGCTGTTCTGCACGGACTGTTCTGGTTACTCTGTCTCCCTGGCTAATGTTTTTCTCATTCTCGAAATTTCGGCACAAGCGCTGGTCTCCTTGTTGATATCCACTCAGACCCCGTTGCTTTCACAAAAGGCAGACACTGAATAATATGAACAAAGAGTCCTGGGCAGGGCTCACAACTCAGGCTCTGGCAGGACTCATGTCAAGGGCAGGATGAACGCGAATGATCCAGCAGAGGCACACCGTGCATCTTCCTGTGGGGAAGTTGGGGCAATTTATAGTACCACATAGCAATTATAGTCCCACATCAGGCTTAGAGTTTAAAAATGCTTTTCCTAACTGTATTGTATCTGATACCCAACAAAGACCCTGAGCTGTGCAGAGTATAAACTACATCAAGGTCTTTTAGAGATAGATCCTAGAGAGAGCAGGGAACTTGTTCATAGACACACAGTTAGTTAACGCAAGAGCCAGGGTCAAACTCCACATCCTTTGCTGTCTCATACATAAAAGGCTTTACATGAAAGAGCCTTTGAGATAAGCCACAGAGCAGGGAGCCTTATCACACAGTCCAAGTTGAGTCCTAGCTTGAGTTTGCGTCCCACACGGCTCCCATCCCCTCTCGTGAACCCCTTGTCACCCGTTTCTCGGCCACTGTGCCCAGAAACAGCTCTTGCTAATGAATTCTTTATGCCAAGCTTTGTGCTCAGTTTTGCATATGAAAATAATCTTGTGTGGCAGCTGTGACATTCCCCTATGACAAAGGATGGAAGTGGTGGTAACAGCATTGACTGAGTAACCCATGTACAGTCTCATAGAAAGTCACATCACTGGACTTCATAGACAGTTGTCTGAGTCCTCCCACATTATAGCAATCAAAAACCAGAGTTTGTATAGATTCTAATCTCTGACTTGACTCTTGATGGCCTTCAAAAGTCAGCACTGAGGATCCTTTGATATGAGAATACCTTCAGTACCACCCTCACCTTGGGTGATATGTTGCCAGCCTGTGGCCAGGTAGCCTATTATGGAGGGAATATGAATTTAAGCAAAATCATCCACCTTGTGGTGGGAAGTGAAAGGGAGGAAGAGGAAGGGACCAGGATGTTGCAAGATATTTCCCATCCATTCACATTGAGGCAGTGAGAGGCCAGTGGTTGGGGGGGTGGGGTGGGGTGGGGAGGAGGAGCTAAGGAGAGGGAGGGAGAGAGGACCGGACAAGAGCAGAAAAGGAGATGCAGATATCCAGATGGCTTCAGACATATTTCTGGTGTTTTGGAGAGGTTAGAAAAATTGGGATAAGACCTTTATCATTGTTAATTAACGTTATATACTTGGGAGTTGTATATACATAAAGATTTTGGTTAACTATTTAAGTTCAAGAGTCATGCTTTACCAGGTACCTGGGTGCAGAGTGGGAGCACGGGACTCCCACCATTTACAGAGTCTATGGAGGAGAGGAAACACGGCTGGGATGCTGTGAGAGCCAGCTGGGAAAGATTGGCGGCAACAGTGAGATCTGCCCCAAGCAAGACCTGGTGAAGAGGCCTGGTAGGGTGGTCATTATTAATTATTTCCCACTACACCAGGATGCCACACTCCCCTATGAGGACATGTCCCCAGTGATTAGGGACCTCCCACAAGGGCACGAATCTCAAAGATTCTGGTGCTCTCGGTAGTTTCAAACCTTCAGCACAGAGGGTTTTAGGGGGCTATCCAAGAGTCAAATCAAATCAATGGGTGTATTTTTAAAGTGGGATTTGCTGAAATACAGCAAAGAGGTGAAAAAATTCCCCATCCTTATTCACTATGGTGGCAGATGTATTTGGTATCCAGATATGGTTTTAGTTAAAAACAAACAGACCAACAAAGCCTGTGATTCCCATATGACTATAAAGCATGATGGTTTATCACCAGACACAAAAATGACTCCAGGGAGACACATTATGGACAGTTATAGCAAGGCCCAGACAGTATCTGAGGGAGATTCCGAAGGATTTGACCCCTCTGCCTCTGTTAGCACCTGTGCTCATTCAAGGGGGTGTGCTCACACACACACACACACACACACACACACACACACACATCCATGCACACATGCACACATTCACACATATCCATGCACATACATGTACATATACACATCAATAAAACCAAATAAATCATCTTTAAAAAGGCTGTATATGCTACTTGAAACAATGAAATGTTTTGAATTTTTATTTGATTGCAAAATATACACTGAATAAAAGAATTAACTCTTAAACATTGAAGTCATAATAAAACTAGATGAAAATATAGGCAAATTCTTCGTCTTGATTTTGTTTTATTTCTTTTCCTTCTCTTATGAAATTTCTTATAAAATTAATGTTGGTTATGAAAATAACCATTTGGATGAAATACATGCAAACAATTTTTGGGGTGTGCTCGAGAGAAGGTTTTGCAGTCTGAAGGCTGTAGAAAATGAAAAATATTTTATTATGCAAAATAATTTAAACAAGTATATAGAAAGAAACTAAGAGACAACTTAGAGAAAACTGTTATAACAAACAACATAGGTTTAATGTCCTTAATCTGTTAAAAAATATTCTTTAAAAAAATCAAGAGTTGCTAAAGAAAAATGATCTAAAGAAAAAAAAAACCTTAAAAAAAACCCACAGAGATGATGAAAGCCTTCTCAGCCTCATGAGCAATCCAAGAAACACAAAGCCAAACAGCAGGGCACCATTTTAAATTTATCAATTGTCATGATTTAAAAAAAAAAAACCGACAAAGCCACAGCACTCCCAGGACTCACAGGGTCCTGGGACAGTCAGACAAATTCTGATGGGGCGGTGGGGTAAACTCTGGCCTTCTGGGAAGCTCGATGACAACGCATACCCAGAGTCTTGTATCTTTGTTTTCTCTGACACACAATCCCACCTTCAACACTTTCCTCCTTATACACAGAAGGAGACGACTCAGATCCGAGGCTGTAGTGTTAAAACCGGACCTCCACCGTGGCCAGGAATGGACAACAGAGAACTCTGAATCTGCATGGAAGATTGTGCTGACATGCACCATTTTTGCAATCAGATAAAAACTCCCTTTTCTTGTTCTGTTTTTATTCATGTGTGTGTCTCTGTGGGTGTACGCTCATGAATGCAAGTGCCCAAAGAAGTCAAAGGAGGGCATCCTAGACCTGGAGTTACAGGAACTTGTAAGCTGCCTTCCATGTGAGCACCCCAAGTAAATGCTCTTAACCTCTGAACCATCTAAAAATGGCTCCAGCCCCTGAAAATTCTCCTTAAACATCTAACTATTTTAGAAGAGAAAGAGCAAAGAACATTAAATCCCAAGTATTGATGTGTAGTAAATGCTTTTATTCATTTAAAACTATTTTCATCCAAATAGTTATTTTTATAAGCAACGTTAATTTTATAAGAAATTTCAAAAGAAAGAGAAGGAAAAGAAATGAAAGGGAATTAAAGGCAGGGATTAATATCTATGAAAACCTCATATCTATGAAAGCATTAGAAAGATCAGATGTGTGGGAAAGAGAACATGATTTCCTCACGGGTCACTAACCTTGTAGTATTAATTGTTTTGTGTTTGACTTTGCCAACAGTGAGAACAGTTAATGCAAGTTAAACGAAGTCAAGGCACCAATTCATGAGTAAAATTAAATTAAAAACTTAAAATGATTTCTGGTGTGGAATAGGGCAGAGTAAAATTAGTCACACGCATAAGTGCCCAAGCAGTGGAAGTTGATTGAATTCTCTACAAAAGCAATCGAGACTCACACATCTAGCATGGTAATGCCGTTCACAACCTCTGAGAACACTGATAGATCAGGGTATGTTTCTAAGGAAATTATTCAAAAGGGGAAAGAAAAATAAAGATGTCTTCTTCAGTTTTAATGAATTGGAATTTATTGTAAGGAACAAGACACATCATAGGACATTAACCCATAAAGTCTCATGATGTTATGTATATAAGGGAAATTACAATTTCATTCTCAAGTGGGGAATCAATGGAGAAAGCAAAATTGTGTGTAGATAGATTGTTGCGTTAAAGATTCGACCCTGGGAAAGAGAAGGTCATATTAGAAAAGGGAATTACGGGTGCCTTCCCACTGCCATATTGTTGCATATGTAACTGTGAAATGTATTACAAACATGAATTGTAATACGTGAGCTATGTATTACATATACTAACCACATGTAATTAAACAATTCATAAAAACCAAAGGAGAAGCAGTAAAGTACAGAGAACAAGGAGAAAGTAAAATCAGCACATCAGTTCTATACGCAGTTGTCTCCCCCCCTCCTTTCTTTTCCTGTGTGATGAGAATCTGTGTGCACATGTGTGCACTCACTCATGTGTTTGGGTGTGGATCCCAGCGCACACTATTAAGGGCTTTTCTCCATATCCTTCCTTTAAGATGGGGTTTCTCACTGAGCCTGGTTTGCTCTTTTGGCTCTGCTAGCTAGCTAGGGAGCTCCCAGAATCCACCTGTCTCTACCAGCACTGAGATTGTCAACGCTCCCACCCTCACCCAAGTTTCTATGTGGGTGCTGTGGAATCTGAATTTAGGTCCTCATAGTGAGCGCGCTATACCACCGAGCCAGCCGCCCAGCCCCTATGTGTAAATTTGCATATCAACTGAAGATAGTCCTTGGAGAAATAGCAACTGTTCTGATCTCTCTCTCTCTCTCTCTCTCTCTCTCTCTCTCTCTCTCTCTGGTTTTTTTGGATTTGGTTTTTTAGAGACAGGGTTTCTCTGTATAGTTCTGGCTGTCCTGGGACTCACTCTGTAGACCAGGCTGGCCTCGAACTCAGAAATCTGCCTGCCTCTGCCTCCCAGAGTGCTGGGGTTACAGGCGTGCGCCACCACCATCCGGCTTTCTGATCTCTTACAGTAGACTAGTAGACTTACAGTAGTCCCAGGAGACAAAAGTCACTGGCTTGAGGTTGTACATTTTAAAGTTCTGAATCAAAGTTTTGATCCCAGGACCCCAGTTTGTCCTGTTGACTGTTATGAGACCCTGATGGCTGCTGGCCTTTCGGTGTTACAGGCCTGCCTGTGTGGTAAAACTTATGAACTGTCTGCCCAGAGAAACCCTCAAAGGGCTGTGTAAAAAATTGCAACTTCAGCATCTTCCAAAGGTAAAGGTAACACAATTGGATTTATGGCTGTTGTCCTGGGAAACGAACAGAGCCATCTTAGTGTTGTCTTTAATTATAGGTTCTGTGTGCGTTCCTTTCTCCACTCTAACCCCACTTACTTATCTGGTTTGGGCATGGCATTTAGTGTGGTTTCTGTAAGTAAAGCCACCAAAATGGGTACTCACCTACTCACCATGAGGAGAGACGTCGTACCCCAGTGGCTTACTGGCTCCCATCGTCCCCTCCCCATTTTGTATAATGTACTTAAGAAAGTTGACAGTTGGCCACTGGGGAAACTACACACGTAGCAACATGGAAGTGCTAGTTACATAAATGCAAGTCCTAGGTATGTGGGCCTTCCTGGTGGCCTGTAGTGGAGTCCTGAATGTCTGGCTGGAGTCAGTTCTCACTGGCACCTGAAGAAGGACAGCCACCAGAAGACAACACACCCTCAGAGGAGCCAGACCCACTCACAGGCCTGTTGTTGCTCTCAACATGGTGGAGGTCACGTATGTGGGGGGATGAGCAGAAGACAAAGGGGAACCCATCTGGCCAGCATCCCAGAAGCTCCACTGACACCTGCTAAGCAGAATGATTTTGGCCTATGGTTGTCTGAGAGCAATGGCTACCCAGGTCCAGTCCTGAAGACGGCGTCTCACAGATCATTCTCCCAACCTCCAGGTATTACAGGCTTTCTGTCCCCGCTTCCACAGTGTTTTCCAAACCTGGGGGTGGTTGAGGTGATGTTCCATTTAGGGTTGGGCACTCAACAGACACTTGTCCTCAGTGCTCAGCCCAGACACTAACTCAGCTCAGCTCAGTTAGTGTCTACACTAACTGCTGCCGGATGCAGAAAGGAGTTTCCCGGCTACACGGAGAAAGAGCAGCGCTCACCTATCTGCTGTTCCTCTTTGCACTTTGGCTTCGTGAGGAGGAAGAGGAAGGAAGGCTGAAAAGAACAGTGGCCATCAGAGGCTCTCCCTCTCCCTCTCCCTCTCTCTCTCCCTCTCCCTCTCCCTCTCCCTCTCCCTCTCCCTCTCCCTCTCCCTCTCCCTCTCCCTCTCCCTCTCCCTCTCCCTCTCCCTCTCCCTCTCCCTCTCCCTCCCCCTCCCCCTCCCCTCCTCCTCCCCCTCCCCCTCCCCCTCCCCTCCCCTTCCCCCTCCCCCTCCCCTCCTCCTCCTCCTCCTCCTCCTCCTCCTCCTCCTCCTCCTCCTCTCTCTCTCTCTCTCTCTCTCTCTCTCTCTCTCTCTCTCTCTCTCCTTTCTGTCATCAGGTTTTTTTTTTGTTTTTGTTTTTGTTTTTGTTTTTGGTTTTGGTTTTGGTTTTTTTTTTTTTTTTTTTCGAGACAGGCTTTTTCTGTA
Source organism: Apodemus agrarius (assembly GCA_964023405.1). Classification (NCBI taxonomy): domain Eukaryota; kingdom Metazoa; phylum Chordata; class Mammalia; order Rodentia; family Muridae; genus Apodemus; species Apodemus agrarius. The sequence goes on along the minus strand of OZ030012.1, from coordinate 74,542,926 downwards.
TAGCCCTGGCTGTCCTGGAACTCACTCTGTAGACCAGGCTGGCCTCGAACTCAGAAATCTGCCTGCCTCTGCCTCCCAGAGTGCTGGGATTACAGGCGTGCGCCACCACCGCCCGGCTTCTGTCATCAATTTTAACACAAGGATCAGCCGGGCATGGTGGCGCACGCCTGTAATCCCAGCACTCTGGGAGGCAGAGGCAGGTGGATTTCTGAGTTCGAGGCCAGCCTGGTCTACAGAGTGAGTTCCAGGACAGCCAGAACTACACAGAGAAACCCTGTCTCGAAAAACCAAAAACAAAAGCAAAAACAAAAAAACAAAACAAAACAAACAAACAAACAAACAAAAAACCCCACAAGGATCAATAGCTGGCCAATAGAGCAGTGTCCCAACCCTCAAGGGATGAGTTCCAAGCTATTCCATGGATGCCTAGTAGTGCCGAGGTCTCCAAGTATATCTGCTGTAGAAGTTGGTAGACATACATGCTTAGGACTCTGTGTGTGTGTGTGTGTGTGTGTGTGTGTGTGTGTGTATGTGATATCACAGACAGATGACGAACTCAAGCAAGTTATGCAATTGTGTTACTGTGCTGTAATAAAAGTTATTAGAAATTTATGAATTGTTTACATATAGAAGTTTAGTTTTTTGTTTGTTTTTACAAATGATTTTAGACTATGGTTGGCTGTGGGCATATAAAATTAGAAAGCAAGACCAAGTGTTAAAATTTTGGTAGGGAAAACAGTGACTTGGCAGGGTTCCTTCATCATTTATGATTTCTAGAACACCAGTGTCTTCATTCTCTGTCAGAGGCAAGTTCTGGTTCAAATGAAGAAACACAACCTATTGGGTGTTGGGGCTCACATCTCCATTTCTTACTCACAGAGGACAACAAGTGTCTCCTTATGTTGATAGCAGGGTCACGAGAATTCAGCAAACCTGGATATCACAGCACTATAGGAGAAACGGTCCAAAAATGTAAAGCTAAAGACAGACTCGCCAGCAACATCTTCTAGCCTCCTACGCATATTCTCCTGTCCCACTGACTTCACTCAATGAACGCCATTGAAAGAAAATTTATTAAGAATGTAAATAGGATAGCTCCAGAGCAATAAACCAAAGCTATTCTGGTTGTACAGGCTTTCTGCTGATGAAGTCAGCCATGGGAGAGCTGTGGAAGTAGTAGATAAATATGGTTTTGGATCCGGGACAGTTAATCTTGTTTATCCAGAACATAAGGCATACAACAGCAAGAAAATCTAGAATAAGATCCTGGAGAGATGGCTCAGTGGTTAAGAGTACATATTGGGTGGCTCAAAACAGTCTATAATAACTCCAGCTCCAGGAGATCTGACGCCCTCTTCTGGATACCATCGGCACTGCACCCACACGTGCACACCCTCAGACACAGCCACGTGTACACATCATTTTTAAAAAAGAGAAAAACTTGAATAAGTTATCTCAACTTTGCAAAATTTTAAAATTACACTGCTGTGGTGTTAAGAGTAGATGGGTGGCCTGATCCGAAGAGACGTATAGAACGGGCCACAGAAGGCAGTGTCAGAGAAGACGGGAAGGCAGGCATGAAGCGATTAGAGCAGTTGTGGCGAGTGGAACCAGAATCAAGGCTGTGGCAGGGGGACCCTGGACAGAAAGGGATACTTTGAAATTCAATTTAGAGCAGTTCCCTGCCCTCCCTGCCTGTCTGGTTTTGTTTTCAAACTTAAAAGTTTATTTTAAAAATAAAGCTTCCTTTTCCCATTGGATTTCTGACGTTTCACATGTCTGTGAAAAAAAATTTGACTTGGGCTTTAGAAATTTACTTTGGAAGCTTAAGGCTGTCAATCAATTTCTAAGCTATACCAAAAGTCCTTGTGACTCTCAAGAGCTCTCTCCCATCAAAACATTACCAATGATGTCCTAGTGCCTGGAGATTATGTTAGAAGGCTGCATGGTATCCAAGTGAGATTTCAGTGTTTTCTGCCCTAAATAAACTCCTTTTGTCTACTTCAGACCATATGGAAATGATACAGTCAGAGTAAAATGAAAATCTAACTGAAAAAAAGGTCTTCTGGGGACTTAAGAGGATTAAGCTCTACCTTTAACCAGTCTTATTCAACTTTTGGAAAGAAACTAAGGAAAAGAGCCCATAGAAATCCCTCAGAGGCAAAATTAGACCCTGGAGAGAGAGCTGGGTCCACACACACAAAACAGACCTCAGCAGGACTCTGAGCTAACTCCCAGTGTCAGACAGTGCAATGCCACATTCACATTTATTTAATAAATGAAAAAAAGACCCATACAAGGAAGGAGTTGGCTAAGGTTTGCTAGTTCACACTTTGTAAGGAAAAGTCCCCGGTGGTAAGTAGGTCTTTGCACCATGGTCAGCTGATGCTTTTCTTGGTTCTGCCCTACAAAATCCAAGCACTAGATACTTTCCAACATCAAATGGATATATTATTTTGACAACAACAAATGAAGTTTAAACCTTTCACTTATTTTTAATTTTATGTGTATAGTTATCTGTATGTGCACTGTGTGTGTGCATGTACCTGCAGAGGCCAGCAGAGGGCAACAGAGCCTCTGGAACTGGAGTTGCCATAGTTGTGAGTTGGTGCTGAGAACAAAACCCAGGTCCTCTGTAAGAATAGCCAGCCCCTAAAATCCTGAGTCACCACTCCAGCCTGACTTAGTATGGTATCATTTAAAGATTTCTTTATCTCTTATTTCACAACTAGAAATTCCATAATTGTTGCAGTGTTTTGTAGGATCTTGAGTTCCTTGAGGCTGGCATCATGTGGTAAATATTTCATAGTGATGTAAACTGTGAGTCCCATCAAGGAACAACTTTGTGTCCTAAGGGGGCACAATACCTGGAGACTGGGGTGGGAATGTGGATGTGGCTGCTACTGGTGTCTAGTGGGTAGAGTGTCTACTGGACACTCTATAGTGTGACTGCACACTCTGCAATATGCAGGACATCTGTCTTCCTCACCCTCCACACACGGTAGGGCAGCATGCAACCCAAAATATCAGTGGTACTGGGGTTGAGAGACAGAATTAGGCATGCATGGTCAAAGGGCAGAGTCATTTTATGTGAGGATATCTTAGCCACATCATTAAATTCCAATGGAGAAACAAATGCTCCCGATGTCAAAGAGGAAACCAGAATTAGGGTTAAAGTTGGTTGTCGACTTGTTTAGAAACAACTAAGAGATGCACTGCTGGGTGGATCTGTGAGGGTGTTTCTAGGAAGGGCTAACTGAGGGAAGGAGGCCCTTCCCCAGAGAGGACAGAACCTTTCTGAGGGAAAGGCAGGGCTGCCTTTGTCTGCCTGCTTTTGCTCCTTGCTGGTGAATGTACCTCCTTTAGTGTTGCTTCTGCTCCTATGGGCCTTTGCTGGTATCAGAATCCAGACTTTTCCAGCTTTCTAATGTGGACTGAAGACTCTCTCAGAACCTCTAGGCCTGTGGTGCTAGCCTGGGACTCAGCTCGGTTGATGCTGGATATCTCAGAAGTCCTAGAGTTTTGATTTTCCTGGGTTACAGGGATTTGTGACAGTTAGTCACAGGGGGTGGATGGGTGGGAGGATATGAGCAGGTCCCATGGCAAGCGAACCACAAGAAGCTGGGTGGACGCTTCGTGGGCTTAGCCGTGGGGTGGGAGACCGTCGGGGCTGGAAAGTAGCCAGAGGTAGTGTGGGTTGATTGTTTTAATTATTACACGCAACAGGTGCTCACATGTGCATGTGCACACATACGCTCTTCCCCACCCCCACCCCACACATAAATACAGTTTAAAAGAAGAGATACTGCTGAAAGAGCCCTCTAAAATGGAAAGAGATGATTGTGAAATGTATTGGTTGTATTTTTGTCCCTTTTTTAATTGTAAGGGTTGTAATAAAAATGCAAATTGAGATTTTTTTCTTTAAACTTTTAAAACTACATTACATGTGTGCTTGAGTGAGTGAGTGTGTCTGTGTGTGTGTGTGTGTGTGTGTGTGTGTTTCAAAGAACAATTTCTGGGAGTCAGTTTTCTCCTTCTATTATGTAGGTCCTAGGGTTTGAAGACAGGCCCTCCAGCTTGGTGGCAAGCACCTTCACCTGCTTAGCCATCTTGTGGGCCTGCTGGCTTCCTCCTCCTCCTCCTCCTCCTCCTCCTCCTCCTCCTCCTCCTCCTCCTCCTCTCTCCCCACTCCCTTTCATCTTATGCCCTAGAGGAATCACAACGAGGCTGGTCTGTAATGCACCTCTTTCCTGCCTAACCAGGCTTTGCTGTTTCTCTCATGAATAGTCAAGCCAAGGTCACGTTCGCATACTCCCGCCCGTCCAGGTTTTTGAAGCACGCATCGGACATCCTCCGGTGTCAGTGCTCACGTATCTTATCTCAGCACCCTTGAAAATATGCACCGCATGTAATGTTTTCTCCGTGCCGCTGCTTAACATCAGAATCACTCATAAGAACTGATTAAAAAACGATGGTGATTCCAGGACCACCTTCGGCTAGTCTGTGTTTTCGTTCTGGGTGAAAATCCTCTGGCTTGGTGCCCATGGCATGTGATGGCTGTCATTACAGGAGAGCAGAACTCTGTGCAAGCATTTCCTCCAGTCATCACGCTGGAGGGCCGGAGGACTGCCCCGAGTGAGCTAGCTACTCAGCAAAGAGAGAGAGATTCCCTGGGAATGTATTCCTGGGCCACAAGGAGACAGAGCAGCCAGTTCCCTCGCCCCCCCACCCCTCCCCAAACCAGCAATCAGCAGCCGTACTCTTTGGAGAAGTAAAGTCAATTATCTTGATAAATCCACTGAGGACTTTTTTATTTTAAAGCACTGGTTTCTTGCATCTCTACTGTACCAGCCCATTCTTTTCAGGAGATCCTAGGACCAAATATTTAGAGTAATTGGCTACCACATTGCCCCTTCCCTTCCCTTCCCTTCCCTTCCCTTCCCTTCCCTTCCCTTCCCTTCCCTTCCCTTCCCTTCCCTTCCCTTCCCTTCCCTTCCCTTCCCTTCCCTTCCCTTCCCTTCCCTTCCCTTCCCTTCCCTTCCTTCCCCTCCCCTCCCCTCCCCTCCCTTTCCCTTCCATTTCCTTTTCTCTTTCCTTCTTTCCTTCTTTCCTTCTTTCCTTCTTTCCTTCTTTCCTTCCTTCCTTCCTTCCTTCCTTCCTTCCTTCCTTCCTTTCTTTTTTGTGGCTGAAAAATAAAAGAATGGGTCAGGCAAAGTGGGAACGGAAAATGGAGGAGGGATAGGAGGAGGAGGAGGGAAGAGGAAGGAGGAAGTGCTGGAAGGATATGGAGGAGGGAAAGGAGGAGGGAGAGGAAGAAGATGAGAAAAAGTAGGAATGAGGAAGGGGAAGAGGGAAGAAGGGGGAGGAGGGAAGGAGAGTTCATTTCTGCCCCGTCAAAGATCATCTGAGGAAAATTCTGTATCTAATTTATGTATTTAATTATTAACTTGATAAATTTAATTAATTAATAGGAAAGTCCTCACTAACCCACCTTAATAATCCACCCCCCCACACACAAAGACTTAAGCTTTTCTTTTGAGTTAAACATTTAGAGATCGGTTTCTTTCTAACGAGCGCGTCTTTGGAGTCAGGATTTTCTTGTGCGTTCTTTGGCTCCTGGGGCGGGAACCCCTGACTGAGCCCCTGACTGCCTTCTCAGAGGCTATTCCCGCATGGCTGAGACTGTTAATACTGATTACAGTGAAGTGCTTCCCAGGGCCGGCCTCCATGTCAGTGTTTGGGTTTCATGTGTACAACCTTGGCCTTCTTTTCAGTCAGAGTAATTGCAGCCTCCACTCTAGCAAATAGTAGCAAGCATCGAGTTACAGGGCGTTTAGTCTGCTGGTCTTCTTACTTCTGTGCTGCAGGCCTTTGAGCTCTCCGTCCTCAAAGCTGTAATCGCTGTAGCCAGAGGAGTCCGACCTCCTCTGCCTGTCAGACTGCTGTCTTCTCCCCTGGCCGTGCACGGCACGGCTCTCACAGGAAAGCTGTGTTACCCACCTTCCTGCTCACGCTGTCTAGACAGTGACTCCACAACTAGATGAGCTATCGTAAGTTTTGAAAGTATCAAGTTGGTCTATTTTGCTTCATTTTACTAAGGAACAAATTACTATCCGGAGACGCAGCGATGTCCAAATGCACCATATAGTAGATACAGAGATACCCACGTGCCAGCTTGTGACATCCACAGGCCACACACAGCACACCTGGCCTGTGGCCCCCGTGAGCTATGCAGCAAGCTCATGTTTATCTCTGCCTTTCCATCTCTACAGAAAGGTACTACTTGGCACTAGGTTGGAGGAAATGCCTTGCCCCCTGGCATGAGCAGGGCATGCTCATATTTGCCTGGACGCACTTGATCAGTACACAGTGAAAACGAACTTTAAAATACATGCATGAAGCCAGCCGCCTTCAGCTGACTCCGGGAGTCTGTGGTGGAAGGTGGTGGAGTGATCACACATGGCAAGCGGTGTAGGGTAGGGGGTACAACCTGGTAGAGAAAAACACGCTTTGAAACACAACCAATGCAGAACTGTTCTTGGTGGTGGTGGTGGTGGGGTGGCCACAGGGAGAGCCCCAGGGTGAGATGCGTAGGATGTCATCCCAGTCTCACCTCTGACAACTACACTGACAGCCACGCTCACCTCTGACCCTGGGAGATCCCACACACCACTGTCTGAATATTTTATTACAACTCAAATCAATTAGGTTAAATATAGTCTCCTTGCCTACCAGACACATCTGACCTTGGAACAGTGTGGAACGGCAGGCTGTGATTTACAGTTCTCAAGCTCCGGAGCTCCGTGCTAGGACAAGCTGGTACCGGGAGAGGTTGCCCCGGCTGGAGGCCCGCCTATTTATCTTCTCTCACCTCGCTAGCATGCCAGCCCACGTGTTCCCAGCATACAGCTGTCCTTGGCCGCTCTGAGCTGAAGATGGCATGTCCGCGCAGAGGATTCTGGGGGTTATCTCCCCTGGTATGAAGTACAGATGGGGAGGTAGGCTCCTCTCTCTGTACACAAGGGTGTCAGAATGAGGCGTATGAAAGCAGAGGGTCTGCGCATGCTCCCTCTTGCCTCTCCCGCCGCTGCTGAGATGCCGGTGGGGAAGCAGGCACATTTGTTAAGGAAAATCCTGAGCAGAGCCTTGTGCACTCTGCGTCATCCCTGAGCCCTGCACACAGAACAGAGCCTGTGCTCCACAGGTGCCATAAAGCACAAAGGAGAGAATAGCTGTCATCGAAGCCAAGATGGACCGCAAGTGATTGGCTGTTAGAACATCAGGGGCCCGAGTACCCCAGATGCTCTCCGAAGTAGAGTGGGCCTGCTTAGTTGTTGATACTTCGCTCTGGCGCTAGTCCAAGGTCAATACCCAGTTTTGAGGCTAGACTCAAAATACAAAAGTATGAATCAGTTCTTAAAGTGCTTGCCACACAGATTTTATTTTATTTATTTTTTTAAGTTTCTATTGCTGTGATAAAACAACATGACCAAGGCAGCTTATGAAGAGAAGTACGTAATTGGTGCCGTGGCTCCTGAGGGTTCCAGGGTCTGTGATGGTGGAGGAAAGGCAGGGCAGCAGAAACAGCTGAGCGCTCACCTCTCAAGCCACGGGCAGGAGACAGAGAGAGATAACTTGAAATGGCGCGAGTCTTTCGAAAATTCAAAGTGACGTGCTTCCTCCATTAAGGCCACGTGCTTTAATCTTCCTCAAACAGCCACCATCGGGAGATCAAGTATTCGAATGTCCAAGATTTGTGGGAAACACCTCATCAAATTGCCACACCACAGAGGCTCAAGGATTTGAGTTTGATTGCCTGAACCCATGTTAAAACAACAACAACAACAACAACAACAACAACAACAACAACAAGCCAAGTGTTGTGAATTCATAATCTCAGCACTGGGAAAGCAGAGACAGAAAGATCCCTGGGCTTACTGACCAGCTAGCCTAGCTTAATTGGTGAACTTGAGAATGATGAGAGACGGGGCTGGAGAGAGAGGGGCTGGACAGATGGCTCAGTGGTTAAAAGCACCGACTTCTCTTCCAGAGGTCCTGAGTTCAAGTCCCAGCACCCACATGGTGGCTCACAACCATCTGTAATGAGATCCGATGCTCTCTTCTGGTGTGTCTGAAGACAGAATTATGAGGGACCCTGTCTCAAAAAACAAGGTAGATGATATCTTAGGAATAACACGACACCCAAGGTTGGCTTATACCCTTCCCCCATACACACGTGCATTCACATACATCTACTGAAGTACTTTTTAGTATTATCCAATATGAAGAGAAATAATTTTGTGTTAAAATGACTTATTTTGGGATTGGAGAGATGGCTCAGCAGTGCTACTCTTGCAGAGGACCAGGTTTGGGTCCCAGCAGCAACATGGTGCCTCACAATTGTCTGTGACTACCTCCCTAACATTTATTTCTTTTTAGTTTTTTCTTTTTCCTAAATATATATATGTATATATATATATACACATATATGTTTGTGTGTGTGTGTGTGTGTGTGTGTGTGTGTGTATGGGTGTTTTAGTAACATCCGTGTCTAAGCACCACCAGATGCAGTGCCTTTTGGAGGCCAGAAGAGGGCTCCAGATCCCATGGGACTAGAGTTACAGACTCTTGTGAGCCACCTTGATGTGGTCACTGGGAACTCAATCTAGGTCCTCTACACGAGAAGTTACTTTAATAACCGAGCCTCTCTCCAACTTTTCTTTCTTCCTTCCTTCCTTCCGTCCTTCCTTCCTTCCTTCCTTCCTTCCTTCCTTTCTTCCTTCCTTCCTTCCTTCCTTTTTTCTTTCACTATCCCTTTTTTTAAAAAAATTAGTTCCTTGAGAATTATTTTCTTTAGGAAAGCTAGCAATTTTGTGTTAGCTCTTACGAAGGCTTTACATCTGCACTGAAGGCTTTGCTCGATCTCCGATGTGGAAAGCAGTTGGACTCACGCCTGAGTTTCTACAGGTCTGAGCGGCCCTCCTTGCTTCGCTATTTCCTTTAGAGTGTCTTCCTCTGAGAGCCAGGTCGTCTTCTCTGGGGATCCTGATTTTATTCTCTGCTTCCTGAGATTCTCTTCGCCTGCTCCAGAACACGCACGAAGGACGGCTAGTCTCCGCTGGCACTAGTCCAGGTATGACAGCATCCTCTTCTTTTGCAGTTCAGGAAAGCTAGCTTGGACTTATGAAAGCTACCGCAGCTGGGCTGGGGTGTAGCCCAATGGTAGAGCATTTGCCCAGCATGCACAGAGCCTGGGGTTTAATCCCTAGCATCACAAACAAAACAAAACAAAACGCAAGTCACTGTAACTAATCCTGTGTGTCTGGCACAACACATCCTTAGAGAAACAATTACAAGTTTGATTGGGTTTCAATAAAACACTTGGCTGAAAATATACTTAAGGCTTTACTAATGGAGTTAGCCGCACACCTCTTCTATTTCATTTCTATGCCAAACATCTTTCTAGTGTCTTCGATGTCCTAACCTTTCTGTGTCAAGGTTCATTTAAAATAGTTGAGGTGTTGGGCAAATGACCGAAAGGTACTTCCAGCCCCAAGCTTTGTGACAAGAGAATGGTGTGTCCTGTGAGGCCATGTGAATGACAGTCAGGGAATTTCGTTTTTTAGATACCAATTCTTAATTTGCAAGAAGCTTGAACTCCCATTTTGTGTCTGAAGGCTGTTGCTGTCCTGAAGGAAGTCTTTGAAATGTTAGTCAGATGCTTGTGGGTTCAGAACATTTTCTTCCTCTCGAGTGCCAGCTCCCCCCGCTGCCATCACAGACCCTCCCTCTTGCCACAGTCCATCCAAGTGACTTCACTGTTGAGACCAAGTAGAAATGGTCATTCCAGGGTGACCTGCGGCCTAATAGGTCCCCAGGACTTCTGACTCTTCTGTCCAAGAAACCTGGTGCATCTTCCCACAGGTTAGACAGTGGCGGACATCACTGGCGACCGGTAACTCCTGGTTTAGAAAATCACCATCTTTCTCACACCTGGACAGGAACCTCTGTCTTCTGACTCTGCTTCCACAAGTCAATTCTATTAGCTTCTGTGGTTCTGTTTCTTTGTCCATGGGGAGAGTGTTTCTGTTTGTTTTTGTTTGTTTTGGTATACCAGTCAATCCCACCAGCTCCTCCTTTTCACTGACCATCAAGTATTTCATAATTCATAAGATTTCATCCGCAAGCATCTTCAATTTGGGATAGGTGTGACTTTTGTGTATGACACAGGCTTTGGGGAGAGCTACCCCCAAAATGCTCTAGTTGTCTAGGGTAGTCTTTAAGGAGAAATTTTGTTGTTTTAAGGTTTTGCTTATTTATTAACAGAATTGCTGAATGGCCATAGGCTCTAACAGGTAAGCCTATGGCCATTCAGCAATTCTGTTAATAAATAAGCAAAACCTTAAAACAACAAAATCCCTGGTGGGATTCCAGTCATACACTGCACCTGTATGTTCATCAAGCTTCCTCTTATGCCGACATCTTGAAAGTATAATGATTAAGCCAAGGGACTTTCTAGTTACTGGTTTATATTAAACTACTTAATAACCTACAGATCCTGTGTAAATATTGCCAGTTTTCTCACTAGCATTCCTTCTCAGAGTCTAGAATTCTGCATTCCAGTCAGATGTCCAACCCTTGAAACTCCTTCTAGGTGTGACAATTTCTCAGCCTTTCATGTTGCTTTGAACAGTACTAGTTATTCTATTACCATGCTTATCCAATTAGATTACTTTTCTGAGTCCTCAAGTTTATGCCAAGGCTTTATCTGTTTGGTGCAATGTCATACATGTATGTGTTCTTGGTGAATTATATCTAGACATGTCTTATAACTGGTAATGTTAATTTTGAGCACATGATGAAGGTAGTATCTAATTTTTTTCCACCATAAAGGCACTATTTTCTCACTTATAGTTAACAAGTATCTTTTTTTGTATATATATGTGGGGAGGTATAGTTGTGTGTAAGTGTGCACTTCAGTCTGTGGGCACACCCATATGTGGGTATGTGTGTGCATGTGGAGGACAAAAGCCAACCATGAGTATCTTTCCTGAAAAGCTGTCCATTTTGTCTTGGTTTCTTGGGCAGGGTCTCTTACTGTCCTGGAAGTCACCATGTAGAGGAGGCTGGCTGACCAGCAATTCCCTGGGCTCTGCCTGGCTCTGCCGTCTCCTACACTGTGTTGGGATGGCAAGCTTGAGTCACATGGCTTCTCCACACAGTGCCGGAGCTGGAGCTCGGGTCCTTATGCCTGCGTGGTCCCCAGATAAGCATCCTATTAGGAGCTCGCATGGCCCCCGTGCAACCATTCCGTGTCCCACTGACCATCCAGCCATGCTTTCCCCCGGGGACTGCTGCTTCCGGCTTCCTTCTGCTTCATTCCTGGAATCAGGTTGCAAGAGGAGCTGTTTTCTCCCCTCTTCTATTGCACCAGTTGGGTTCACAATTATTAATTTCACTTTTAATATTACTGTGTTTTATTCTTCAGTTTATCCCATCTTTGGCTGCTGGGGGTTCCTTTGAGTCGAATCCAGTGTTCTTTTAGAACATATCTGAGACACTTACACACTTCACAATTAGTTCACAGCGCTCCAGGCGCATCTTGTGTTTTCTCCCACCTAAACCCTGGGATCAGCCACTTTTCAAAAGAAATCCTAGCTTTAAAAAAATAAAATAAAATCAATAATGATGTTTAAAAACCAAGATGTGGATACTGGCTGTGTTTTTCCCTACCAGTGTGTTGGGTGCTATTAACCATAGGTCTTCTAGGTGGACAGAATTAGGAAGTATGTGTATACATTATACATATATTTATATAGCATGCATGAATATCTTTTTAATTTAACTTTAATTAAGAAGAGATTATTTTTCTTACTTTCTTTTTGTTTTCTCTTTTGATATTTTCAAATTAATAACAGAGTGTGGAACTTCAGCTTATTTGTTATTCTATGACTTCCATATCTCCTTCAGTGTCTGCTGTGGTGAGACCCTCCAAGAAGGAATTGAAAAGGCTGTGCTCCCTCTAGTGGTCAAACAGAGCACCTGACCATTCAGGATGTGGGGAGAACTTGAATATAGGCAGGAGTTAGGAGAATACCCAGCAGTTAATTAAGCAGTTTAAACTATGGGGTAAAATAGATAAACAGATTGAATTAGTATGTGACTCCCCTGTATCATAAATGACCCCTCCGGATCAACACTTGGCTGGGCCGTTTGCTGCCAGCCATCACACAAACACCGTTTTTTTTGTTTGTTTTGGTTTTTTTGTTTTGTTTTTGTTTTTGTTTTTGTTTTTTTTACACAATGTATTCATATGGGTCTTCTCTTTGGGTGTGCCTAACAAGTTTTCCAGGCAGACAGCACCCTGTTTTATTGTTCACACTTCACAAACAAGAAGCCAGCCTCCAAAGGGTTAAGTGGGTTGCCCAGTTAACAGGGCTCGCCTGGGATGGAGCTTGAGTCCAGTATGTTTGGTGGAAGAGCCAGTCTGTTTGGCCATTGCCTGACACTCTCCTGCTAAAGGGTTTTAAAACACGAGAAACACTTCATTACACTGTGTGTGTGTGTGTGTGTCGGGGGTTGGGAGACAAACAAGTAAAAACCCAGAAAATCCCAACCCATAATTGCAGGAGGAAGAAACCAGCATCTACCTACATTTGGACTCTTGGAAATATTTTTAGCAGTTCATAAAAGTAAGAAAAAAGACAAGTGTGACTATCTGTGACGCCCTTTATCAGGTTAGCACCCAGTTAAACCAGGTCAGAGGAGCTTTATAAATACAAAATCCAGACTCTCAATGAACTTCCTACCACCAGGTGTGGCCTGAGATACACCAGTCTGGGAAGCTAGCCACCATAAACCCCCAGGGGCCTCAGAAGAGCCTATAACCACCTCATCCCCCCTTTACTATCCCTGGTCTTTTTAGAGGCCTCTTTTCTTTGGCTGATCAGAGATCTCTCACCATTGATCACTCCTAACTAAAAGGAGATTCTGCCTCTCATCTTCATTTACCCAAGCTTGAAGCTAAGAAAGGCTGATCAATAGATTCATCATTCCACAATCATGTGAGAGGCCAGCAATGTTTCAGGATCTCTATAGAACCAACAAGACTTACATCTCTGAAAGCTTCTGCCTCTTCAGCTTGTCACAGAGGTAACTGTGGGAAGTCATAAAGCTGTACCACCCTTTAAAGTGAAAGACTTACTCTTGCCTCTCCCGAGACTTCCTCTATTTGAGAACACTGATTCAGCATTCTGAAAGGACGGAGAGGTGCCAATTTCAATGCAAGGATGAAAGTTCCCTCTTTGCTCAGCGGTGCTAACAGGGACTCCACAGAGGCTGCACCGCTTGGACTCAGAGTGGGTGGTTTTTCTAGAAACTCATTAGAACTGTTTCCCTCTTTTGGTATGCTATGAAACGTGGTTGCTAAATCTGACTTGGAAAACCAAAATGGATAAAATATGCCATGAGATAGAGTTTCTGATTCCATTTGGGGAATTTAACGAGAGAGAGAGAGAGAGAGAGAGAGAGAGAGAGAGAGAGAGAGAGAGAGAGAGAGAGCGCAACCCATGAAAACATATGTATCATTTACTCCTCAAGGTGGAGGCTGGAGAGGGCACTTGAAGGCTCTGTAAGACTCATGCCACGGTTGTTTCCTCGTGTCCTCGGCGAGCCAGTGAGGAGACAAAGAGCAGGCTCTCAAGTCAACATCTGGTTGTGCCTGGGCGGGGGCAGCAAAGCTCTTCTCCCACACGCAGGTGTGACATGTGTTGTCTGGACACCACATGGCCGAGTTCAAAGATGAGAAGGGAATGGGTGTGTCCTCTGTAATGGTCCACTTCATCCGTGGGCACAGTCCCCAGAGTGGCTCATGCGATGGAGGTGACACACTTCCCATCACTTCTAGACAACAGGAAACAGTGGAAAGCCTTGCCTGCCGGTCTTGCATGCCCGGGGAACACAGCCTTGCATGCCTGGGGAGCACAGACAGTCTTTAGACGTAACTATCTGAGACCTGCCAACCAGGTCATGGAGATGTTGTCTTTTGTGATCCAAAACTCCCACAAGAATGCGTGAGAAGAGCCACCGGGAAGACTAATGTCCTTCAGAATATGGGTTGTTAGCGAAAGGAACCATGAGACTTGCTCACCCTTCTCAGCTGGCTTGTCCCCGTCGGAATCGACACCAGTGCTCTAGCCTCCCATGGCTCTTTCTCTCATTTCATTCTGTGTGTGCTGCTCTCTCGTGTGAGGCATAGACCAAGGTTCTCCTGCTCTAAGACCAGGCTCACAGGAAGTTTCTAATTTCCTTCTTCTGTCACTACTGGGCCGTCAGAGTGTGCTCTCCCTGTTGTTTTCTGCTACAGAGCAGTGGTATGCCAGATACTTGTCTCAACAATGTCCTTCCAACCTGAAGCCCAACGCTGGTGTCATCAGTAGAAACACAATAAGCTTGGGATAGATGCGTTCTGTTTGCATGAAAGAATGGGGGAGGGAATGGGGCGTCGCTATGCTCAGCACAGTGACCAGAGTGCACCCTTGGGTCTAACATAAAACTGAAAGAAGTTCTAGTCCAATCCAGTGTTTCCTAAAGTGTGGCTAGTGGGACATAAGACCCTTTGGTATGCTTGGCTTCCACGGAAAGGAAAGGAAGGGACATGGAAAAAGATTCTATACTCTGATAAATTCTAGAACACTTCACATCGTATGTTCTTCCCTGTGAATTATGTGTCCCGATAAAGATCCCAAGAAGACTGACCAGTCAAGATATCGTGTCCCACCCGGTTGGTTTCGTCTGACATTAAGCAAACAAAGTAAGGAGGCCTGACCACGGTGTGCCGCTGTGTCGGCAAGTCTTGCTCTGCTTATGGGTGGGAGACTGGAAGGGAATTCCAAACCAGGGCAATGTCTGTTATAGCATCCATTCTCAGAAAGTGGTTCCAAGAGAAGCAGCAAATTGCTTGGGAACTTCGTAGAAATTCAGAGTCCTGGGGCCCAGCACAGGCCTGCTGAACTAGAGATCAGGGGTTGCAGGGAGATGTAACCTTTAATCTGGTGGATGTTAAGGTGTGTGAGTCACTCGGTGGGAGGGGCACCCCTGGCTTGGCACGTGTTGGGGAAGGTTTATCTGGGGAGTGGGTTAGGAGAAAGCACAAGTGTGAGGTCAGCCCCTTTTTAGTTCTGGTCGCCGGGTCTGCCTGCATTCCACCAGAACACATGTCTTTCAGTACTTATGCCAGAATCTTTTGTGGAGAAGGCTGTGGTTAGCTTGCCTGTGGATAGGTGGTTAATTGTCTAACCCAGAGAAGTGTGAACGAACCCTTTGTCCGTGAGTCTAAAGCAGCAACTTCTAATGAGCTCATCTGCATGAGCATGTGGTATTTTGCTCACGGGAGTTGCCTGCCTTCTGTGTCTTTATTGGGTCTGAACTGGGCGGGGAAGAAGTAACTTTGTAAGGTTGCCTCACTGAGCAGAACTTGGAGTTGTACAATACAACAGTTCCCATTGTCCATCTGCCCTAGGTGATCAATTGTTGGTTGTTTGAAACTGACAATTCTCTTGAGTGTTGAGAAGGAAGCTGGTGTCAGGTCCAAGGCTCCCGGGAAGAAATGTTCAGTCAGTAGAGGTACGGATGGGGGAGTGGAGGTGGGTGGGCCCGACGTCTGCCATTCCAGGGTGAGCTGTTACAGAGAGGTCCATACCTCAGTCCTGCCAGTAGACACTGCTTTTTCTAGGCAACTCTTTAGCTTGTACCTGTTCTGTTCAGTGAATTAACCTGTCAGGAAGTACTCTGAGCCAGCGACAACCATAAACCTTTCACCAGATCTTTTGCATACAGAAAGCAATGCATCAGCCCTTGGGGTTATCTTTAAGACTCAATGAATTCAGTCTGTGTAGTCCATCTGCCCAAGCCTGACCTCTAGCACATTCCCGAAATGGAGCTTGGGAAGGGAGGGGAAAAGAGCTCAGTTAGTCAAGTGTTGCCAAGCAAACATGGAGATTGCGTTCCAACTCCTGAACTCACGGTTAGAAAGCCAGTTGTGGTAGCGTGTGTGATTGTAATCCCTGAAACTGGGGAGGTAGTAAGAGGTGGAGCCACGGGGCTCAGGGGTCGGCCAGCTTGACTGAGCCGCCAAGCTCCAAGCCAATGACAGACCACAAAGAGAACAAAGGGACTCACTCAGCTCTACACTCGCATGTATGTGCGCCATGCACGCATGTTCACCTGCACACATGGGAACACACACACTCGCAACTTATGTCCTGACACCCACCCTCTGTGTGTTCACTGCAACTCTGGATCCATGGCGTGAGTGGCCAGAGGTCCCCACAAAAGTCTTTCATCACTGTGGGTAGCTGAGCTCAAAGACTCAGCTCAGGCTTTCTATTTCAAAAGACAGCTTTCTAGAAGAGGCAGCGAGGTGGGAGGGTTGCTCACCTGGGGAATTTGCTCCTCATGCCATTTCTCAGACAAAGGTGTGCCAGAGTGGAACTTGGCACCCGTGTCATCTAGATTGTCCCCCTCACTCCTCTTGGCATTTGGAAAGATCCTTTTATGTGGTTGCAAGAGCCGTGATGCTGGATTTTCCTTTGATGCCAGCTCCCCTTCTGTGTTTCTAGAACTGCAATCAATGATACCTTCACATGCCATTTTGCAACACGATGCCCACACTTAGAGCTTTACATTTTTTTTTTTATTAAATTGCTTTCCTGAAATTACTTAGAAGCGGCCTGTTCTGAAATTAGCTTCTCTCTAATAAATTTTGTGGGATAGCAACCTTGGACTAGTTAAGGCTGAAGAAAAAGCCAAGCGGTGGAAGCGCCGTAGTGGGCTCTCGTCCAATCCCCTGCCGCTCCCAGAGGCTACGCACACGGGGAGGAATGGTGCAGTGAGCAGCTAGGAGGGAATTAATTCTTGTAAAATTGATGAAAGGGTGCCAGACCTCGTAAGGTTTTCTCAGGCCTGATAGTGAAAAATGCTGCTCTTCCTCCCTCCCCCACCAAACTTCTCCAGCACTGAAATGCTCCGCAAGTTTTAGAAGAATGTGCTCAAATTTACACTGTACACCCAGCATAGCATTGCATCTAAGGGCAAGGCGTGTGGGACCAAACTTCCTTTACCTGCAGCTGTATGAAACAGGACATATGTCAGATCTATCACCTCTCATCTCTTTCCTACCTGTGTGACACTGTGAAGCCACCTCCGCCTGCTTCATGTCTTGTGACATTGTGTAAGTTACTTCTCTGATTACCTTAACATGAGATTCAAGCGCCAATGCCAATGAAGGGGCAGTGTTATCTACCAGAGGTCAAGAGAGTGGGTAGATTTTGGGGGAACCATGGGCAGATAAAACATACTTCATTCATTCACAGAAGCTTCTACATAGACAGATTTTGGCAGGCTCCCACACATAGGTTGTACACACACAGGGGTAGACACGCAGGGTTATAGACAGACACACACAGACAGGTTAGTGAATTAATGCAAAGGCTCAGGCTATTGACATCAACACCATATTTATAACAACAACAACAACAACAACAACAACAACAATAATAATACCTACATTTTTTTCATAGCAGATTATATCATTGCTTATTTTTGAGGTTCTCTGGACATCTAACTTTGTTGTTGTTGCTGCTGCTAACTTATAGCATTCCAGATGACCAGGATTAACCGTGTTGACCATTGCTGGATATCCATGTTAGCACCGTGTCAACCAAATGGAAACTGGCCCTTGATGGCCTTCTGTTCCCTTCTCTTGGTACACTGTTAGGCAGAATGAGCCCATTCAAGTCAAAGGCCACAGATGTGTGTGATAAGTTCTCAGCTAATACCAGCCAGTGCCTCCATTATTTTGTGGGAGCAGCTAGCTAGCTACTCTGCTTGGAACCAGAACTAGTTCTAACTGGCTGAAGATTGCTCAGCTATGCTTTCATGGTGTCATTGACTGGGAAGAGTTTGCTAGTAAAATCCCAACAGATACAAAATGTGCGACTAAATTTGTAACATCCCCAGGAGCTCAGTCAGAGGGAAAGATAACATCTCATTCATCCCATGGCTCATGCCATACGTCAAGTAAGCAGCTGGACACAGTGGGCTTCAACCAGCCTTTATCTAGAAACTTAAAGCTCTGCACAGGACAACATGGATGGACTCTAAGATTTTCTGTACGAGCCAAGCGGATTTAATGGCCTTCTGGCGACAGCTGAGGATGTATATTTGAGATTCAACACTAATACTAGAACGGGCATTTTGGTGATGCAGATGTCTTTGAGTTACCCAGACCCCTGAAACTAATTGCTCATTCAAGTTCTTGTGAGTAACCCAAATATTGTGGAGATCTAGAATGCCACTGTCTGATGTATTCTAGGTTGATACTTTTGCATGGAACGTACTGTAGTGATGGACATGTCTGGGGTCTCTAAAGTCCAGTAAGGGTCTCTCTAACCATATGGGGCACTTGACTGTAGCCACTATATAGGGCTAAAGTACTGAACTCTGAATTTAATTCAGTTCTAAGTCATTTGATTTCAGTGGACATAGTTACAAGCATACAGTTACCCTACACAAGAGAGCTATCGAGAGACTTTCTGGGGAGATGTGAATGAATATTTCAGATAGGACCCTGATAAATTAGACTGCCTCTCCGGCAGAAAATCCCACCAAAGTCAAGCGTGGACAACTGATGAGTTTATTGGGGTTACTTACAAGAGTATGGGGGAGGGGCTACTTACCTTGGTCTAGATAACTCGAAGGCATCTGGATCATCAAAAAGCCAGTTCCAGAATAGGTGTTGACTCTCAAAAGTCGTGTCCCTGAAACCCCCTTGTTCACCTTGCAGGCAGCTCCAGTGAGGAGTCTCTTATTCCTAAATGACTGTATACAGCTACCTGAGCTTGTTAAGTTTCCTGTGCTTTCCTGAGCCTTGTAAGATTCCGCAGTCTTATGGGCCTCCCTCTTCCATTCAGAAAGGAATGTTTTAATTAGAAGTAGCTAACAGTAACAGCACAAGTCCAGACCTCCAATTGGGAACCTAGCAAAAGGCTCATTTTCATTGGCCCTATTTACCATAAGCAGGGGCCCTCACAGTGCTTCCCACACAACCACCAGCAGCAGACGCATCTAGGTACTTGTTGAAAATACAGATTCTTGAGTACCACTTTGTGCCCTCAAAACAGAAATTCTGGGGCTGAGATCAAGCAATCTATATTTTCACAAGCACTTTGTGTTGCTTGAACTAGGCTGGGCTTGTAGTAGCCTACACAGCCAAGGCATGTGCAGTCATGTGCTCTGCTAGGTATCGAACCCAGGGCTTCGTGCACACTAGGCAAGCTCTCTACCAAGTGAGCCACAACCCCAGCCAAGCATAAATATCTTTAAAGTGACTTTGTGGCTAAGTCTAAAAGAGTGTGAACCATGAAATGCCAGTTTTTCTTATTACCTCATAGATCAAATCTTTCCAGTTTGGACTCCCTGAAGATGACAACCAAGATGGGGAAGATGGAAACCATTACAGGAGCCTACTGTCAGCTCCTCTGCTAGAGCTTGAAGACCTCACCGACCTTCACGAGGACATTACTAACACTCCATTTTCTGGGAAGCAGATGGGCTCAGCCAAGGGTGGCTCCTGTCCCAGCCTCAAGGCAGTCACACTGAGTCCTGCATGCCCATTCCTCTGCCACGTTCATAATATTCCTGTGAAAAGTCTCTTTTGGTCCAGGAGTTATGCTCACTTGACTCTGTGGGAAATAACAGGGCACTGGCCCACAAAAGGCTTCAGTGAGGTAAGACACTGTGTGTCCCAGGAAAGTGCAGAAGGGGACAGGGCTCCAAT
The DNA here is from genome assembly GCA_964023405.1 of Apodemus agrarius. Classification (NCBI taxonomy): domain Eukaryota; kingdom Metazoa; phylum Chordata; class Mammalia; order Rodentia; family Muridae; genus Apodemus; species Apodemus agrarius. The sequence goes on along the minus strand of OZ030012.1, from coordinate 74,523,089 downwards.
CCCTATCTCCTCACCATGGTGGAGCTTGGCTCTGGTCTGTGTCCTTTGGAACCCCCTTTTCTCAAAGGATGTATGGAGGTGACATGGAAATCTACATCCTTTGACTAATCAAAGTATCCCACACTTTGAAGTGCTGTCAGGAATGAGAAATGAGCTCAAATAAAAACAAAGCAATGTCCGGAGCATCTGACAAGAGCCAGTCTTCCATGGAGAAGAGTCATCTCTGCATCCAACGGGCTGGAAGACAGAGAGGGAAGCACTAGGAGAAGTCGCGAGAGGTGCTGCAGGCTCCACATACGAAACCAAAACAGTCATTCAGTCCTCCACACCCACTGACGTGGAGCAGAGGGGCCAAAGTGGAGAAGGGGAAGCTTTGCATTCCAGGAGATCCTCAGAAGAACCGACCCACCAGCGTAGCCTATCCCATCTCATACCTAACATGAGTAGTTTTTATTTATTTATTTCTGTGTGTTGCACACCACACACACACAGTGTGCAAGTGAGTGTGCTTGCCCCTGTGTGTGCAAGTGGAGGCCAGAGGTCAACACCGGATGGTTTCACTCATTGGTGTCCACCTTATTTTTGAGACAGTGTCTCTCATTGAACCCGGAGCTCATCATTTTGACGAGCCTGTGTGACCAGCCCCTGATCCTCCTGCCTCTGTGCTGGGATTACAGGAGTGTGCTCCCATACCTGTTTTTTGTTTGTTTGTTTGTTTGTTTGTTTGTTTTGTTTTGTTTTGTTTTGTTGGTTTTTGTTTTTGCTTCATTCTGGGGATCTAAACTCAGGTCTTCATGCTTGCAAAGCAAGGGCTTTATCCAGCGCCATCTCCCCAGACCCACCTGAATTGTCTTTAAGATGATTTTCACTTTGCACTTGGCAATGAGCAGCTACAAACTTAAGAATGACCTTGTGTAGTAACCACTGTGGTAGTAAGCACTACTGTTATGGTTTGAATGTGGAGTGACTCCCATTGGCTCAAGTATTTAAACACTTGGTCCCGAGTTGGTGGCACCGTTTGAGAAGGTTGTGGACCTTTGAGGAGGTGGGGCTTCACTGAAGGAAATGGGTCGGTAGTGGTGAGCCTTGAGGTTCTGTAAGCCAGCCCTGCTTTCTGTTCTTTCTCTGCTTCCCGAGCGCAGATACAGGTGTGGCTCCTTGACTCAGCCCTAGCCCCAGCTTCTGCCTTCATGCCTTCTTCACCTGAGGAATTATATCCTCTTCAACTGTGAGCAAAAATGAAATCTTCACCCCTGAAGTTGCTTTTGTTAGGAGTCTACTGGTTGGATGTCCCGTTTCTACTGTGTGAAGTATGTATAAACCTAGTCTACTGCTGGTGGGCATCTGGATACTGCCCTTTGTGGCTATTGTGGAGAATGCCACCATGGATATTTCTTCTAGGTCACCTGCTCACTCATTTCTCTAAAGGCAGAATTACTGGCTTGCAGGGCATGTATCCAGAGATCAGGTAAATACTACTAGCTTTCCAAAGGCTTCACAGTGATTTGATGTCACCAGAATGTAGGTTTTAAATTCTGAACACTGTCTCACAGGCATGTTTGAACCTTTAGAGACCCAATTCTGTGGGAAGGTTCTGAACCCTTCTGGCTAATCATTTACATGGAGGCCCTCTGGCTCTTGTGCTGAGATTTTCACAAGAACCATGATGAGGACAGGGACAGCTAGTCTGCGTAGCGTCAGGGAAAGGATCTAGCTTGGCAGGAGACAGGTTGCCTGCCTCACTAGCCTCATTCCTCAGCCATGGCCCTGAGCGGTTGCCTGCTTCACTAGCCTCATTCCTCAGCCACGGCCCTGAGCAAAGCTCTCTGCTTCAGGTCCTGTTTTCAACTGTCACCCCCATGAAATCATGGATTTGCCATGTGTCCTTTAGACTGTGGTTGGTCCCTGAGCAGAGCCCTGTCCCTAGGAAGGTGTGGTGTCCCCCTTCCCCTCAGTTTACAGCAACCCCATTCCCTTAACTTCTTTGTACTGGACTCCATCTTCCCTCAACCCTCCCCCAAACTCCTTCTTCTCTACTTTTCTCCAAAACAGGAATTATTTTGCACATTTTCTTTCCAAGTCCAAAAATAGGAAAGGGAAGGGAACAGCTAATCTGGTCCAGCTGCTGGATTGCTACTTAACAAAGATGTTTTAAAGCCATTTTCTCTCTGGTTTTTCCTTCACATCTGTACCACCTCCTACTCCTACTCCTTACACACACACACACACACACACACACACACACACACACACACAGAGGCTGTACCCCAAAATGCCAAGCGCATCCCAGCCAGTGCCCATCCCGTCTTCCTTGCTGTTCCTCGGGTACATTCCAACACATTCTACCCCAGGCAATGTCCTGGACTTCTGGCTTTATGGGGAAGTTTGGAAGGCAGGAAAAGATGTGAAAGAGAGACCCCACCTCTGTAAAAAATGCAAGTTCAGTGAGAGGAGGCAAGCTGGGAGCTGATTGTATTTCTTTGTGAGTCACTATATGGTATACCTAAGTCGTGCGTCCCATGCATTTATTTCTCTGACCTTCAGCTCCCAAATGTGGCAGGCCTGGTGGTCAGTTCTGGGGCCGATGCTAAGGCGACCTTGCCATATTGCCTTCATTGAAGACATTCATGCGGGAGGCTGATCTGAACAGGCACTCAAGGACTTAATATAGTGTTCTTTCTTTATGGTCATAGAGTATATCACTAAAATGGAGGGCTTCTGACAGGAAAATGGACCATGAGCAATTAAATGGGCCATCAGGCATGAATTGGAGCTGTTGTGGGTAATGAGGAGAAATGGCGACTCTGTGACAGAGACAATAGCATTTAGCCTGGAGCACTTCTCTGGATGGAAGTGTGCCAGCCAAGTGGCTGTGAAAAAGGGAGGAGCCGACTTCCAAGGATTCTCAGAGATCCCGTTCCCAGGGAACTTCCCTATCTGTACCCAGATTTGTAAGCAGAATAGCACAGGTATCAGGTCCTAGCATGGGCCTGGACAACTTCTCCAGCAGCCAGCTTAGCCGTAGCCTCTGCCCGTCCACAGCCTCCTCAAATCTCGTGTCCTGCAGTTGGTGAAAGGGGCTGTGCCTCTGTCTCCAGTTCCTTCTTAGCAAGGGACTCACCCCTATCGTGTGCAGTATCCCAAGTCTAATTCAGACACTTGGGGCCTATAGAGGTAGTCTTTGTCTCTGCACCCTTTGTCAACAGTTGAAAAGGCCACGTGCACTCTTAGAATATGGACCCTTCTCAGCCATGGCTTCTGACACCTCTCTAAGTCACAGCTGTCGGAGCGTCTTTGGAGGGAAACCCTCATGTTCAAATCCACATCAAATCCAAATCCTGGAAGGCCTTTAAGGGAGCATTTTCTTTTAAAGATACTGCTTTTAAAGTATTATCTCATTTGGGCAAGAGAGAATCTGCAGACAAGAGAGTCTTCATCCTTAGCTCAGAGATGCTGGAGAGGCTCCCCTCGTGTTTGACTCAGGGTCTGAAACTCACAAAAGAAAAGTAAATAGTAGCCCAAAGGGGCTACTGAGGCACTACATTTTGGAAATAGGGAGTTTGCTGCCCAGACTCTGTGTCTCCTCTCTCCGCATCAGCAGCAGCAGCAGCACCTAGGAATTATTGAATGACCCCAAATGCATGAAGTCAGTATTTAGCATTGGAGAAGAGCAAATTCTTTTAAAAGCCTATTAGGCCTGGAGAGATGACTTGGAAATTAAGAGCACTTGTTACTTTTGCAGAAGACCAGAGATCAGTTCTCAGTACCAGTATAGTGGCTCACAACCATCCCTAACTCCAGTTTCAGGAGATCTAATGTCTTCTTTTGACTTCCACAGGTACTAGGCACACACACAGTGCAAATATATACAAGAAGGAAAAACACTTTATAGAAATAAAATAAAATAAAAAAATCTTTACAAAGTTTTACATATGCATAGACACACCCAGACACCCCCTTCCCCTCCCCCCACTACATTTTGGAAGACATTCCTAAAACAAACTGGGGATATCAGTGACTGTTAGTCTAGGACCTTCCTTGGGTCCTGTCGGTATAAACCAGTGCAGCAGCCCAGTACAGATGTTGCTGGAGGATGTGATGTGGTATCTTTGAAGCCCATCCAGCTGGTGATTCTTCCTTCACCGGTCCAGAATCCCTCTTTTTAGCTTGAAGTATTCTGCAGTCCTCTTTTGGAGGGCTACTCTCTAGTCCATGTGACTAAGCTGAGATCTCCCATACCTCCTATATCTAATGTTGATAGTTTAGAGGTGGAGTCATGGTTCAGGCTGGCTCAAGGAGGGTCAGTCTGCTTTCAAGAATCCTCTCTGTCTCTATGTGTCTCTCTGTCTCTCTGTCTTTCTTTCTCTCTGTGTCTGTCTAGATAGTATGTGAATGTGTGCATGTGTGCATGTGTGTGCAGTGTGTGTGTGTGTGTGTGTGTGTGTGCTTCTAATGTGTGTATATCAGCGGAGACCAGAGGTTAGCTTCACGTTATCTACCTCCATTGCTCTCCATCTTGTTTTTGAGGCAAAGGCTCTCACTGAACCCAAAGCTCACCATTTTGGCTAGCTTGGCTGGCCAGTGAGCCCCTGGGACCTGCTGTTCCTTCACTCTCAGTGCAGGAGTCACTGGGCCCCAACTAGGCAGGAGGGAAACAATCTCAGGTCACATGTTTGCCCTGCAAGTACTGTCCCACTCACCATTTTTCTAGCTCTCTTTCAAAAACTTCTGAGAGGAGTTTTTTCCTTAAGATTCTGAAGACATTAAGCTTTATTTCTTCTTATTCAGTATTTAATTTCTTCCTACATAGAAGCTTTCTTCCTCCTGAAGGCTGGCTAAGTATAATTAGGAAGTTTTAAGTGTTCTGAGTTTTTTTTTTTCAAAGATACCTTCTGGGTAACTCAAGAAGAATCTAGTTAATGTCAATTGTCGCTACACAATTACTAAAGATGTCCTTATGATAAAAGGGGCCTTAGTTACCATGACACATTAGGAGGCCACTCCACCCAAGGGGATCTTCTTTGGTTAGTTGAAAGTTGAAGAATATGTTTTGTCTTTTTCAAAGCTTTGTCTTTAACGAGGCAAGGAAATCCAGTTAGGGAATGGAAGCAGAGGAGAGATTTGTTTAAAAATAACTATTGCAGCCTTTGCAAAGTTTTTCTAGCATGAATCCAGTAGGAATCCAACAATAATTTAGAAAAAAAAAACCCAAACCTCCCAGGCTGTTTAAAGAGCTCGATGCGGCCGCTGCCTTCCCTGCCTCAGCGCCCTTTCACTTGAGGAATCCGCACTTGCTAAAGGCCATCAGATAACTTGTAGCTGGATATTTTCTTTTAAAGCCAGAAATGGCTTTGAATCCTATGATGCACATCGTTATCGGGCCAGTTAAGGAAAAATAGAACCTTTGATTTGGGGAGTATCCTCAGGAAATGAGATTTATAAACAAAATTTCCTGCCACCAACTTTTGTTCCTTGAGTAGCGCCTGATGGAGAAAAAAATGTGTATGTCCTCAGCAGAAGGTGAGGAAGCCTGTAGAGGTGCTGAGACTGCCCCTTCATTCGAGTGTGTGTGTGTGTGTGTGTGTGTGTGTGTGTGTGTATGCTCACATGGAAGCCAGAGATTAACACTGAGTGTCTCCATCAGTCACTCTTTGCCTTAGTATTTGGGACAGAAACTCTGTCTTTATCTGGAGCTCTCTGGTTTACTGGGCTGAATAACAAGAGTCTTCCTGTCTCTACCTCCTCAGCATTGGATTTACAAATATACACTGTCACTCCCAGATTCTAAATCTGTCTGTCTGTCTGTCTACTTGTCAGTGCTGGGGATTGAAGCCCAAGCCCTCTCTAGCCCAGAGTTTTAGGTGGTGCTGGGGATCTGAACTCATATCTTCATGCTTGTGAAGCAAGTATTTTATCAACTGAGTCATCTCTCTAGCCTCCTGAGCTCATCTATCTGTCTGGGCCATCACTGGGTTTAGTTTCTAGATGATTTTCGGGTCATATCCATCCAATGTCAACATGGTGACTATATCAGTAGCTCACTTCCCTTTTAAGTGGCACAGAAAAGAAGCTGGGACCATCACATCAGCAGGGGATTTACCACCAATGCAGTGATCATTTATCTGAATGATCATTTATTTACCACATACCAAGAATCATTGCAAAAGCCAAACATGGCTGCTTATCCTTAATCTTACAATGAGTTAAGACAATCAACTTATGTGTTTAATTGAGACTAAGGCATAGCTAGGTCTCCTTGCCTAAATTCATACAAATAGTGAGATATAAAGGTGAGTTTCAAACGAAGGTACCCTGGTCCATGCCTATGCTGCCTGTCCTTTCCCTCCTCTTCTCTAGTATGAATGGCAGCCAGGCCACTCTATTACAAGTGACACTCTGTCTACCAACATGAACGACACTGTGGACGGTAAATAGATAGCTTCTCTTGATACTAGGTCCTTCTCTAGCACCTTCTTCCCTTTCCTGAAAAATTCCCCAGATTTCACACACAATGATTGTACTTGCTGTCTGCAATTTCTCAAGATTCCCTCCTGCAAAAACGTTCTCTCAACGACCTCACTAAAATTGCTCCATCACGTTCCACCTGTGTTAATCGAGTAGACAGAAAATTCTCATCTTGTATCTTCCTTGCTGAGCCCAGAGCCGGCAATTCCTAAAACCTTCCTGTTGGTTGCCAGAGTATTCCACGTCCCCTTCCATCACAGGGTGCTCTTCGGCTCCAGAGCCAGCAGGTCCTGGTCTTCCTGGCACCTCGCTATGGGTATATCTCGGGACTCTGGTCTTACAATGCTTCTCTTGTCTGTCTACAGTCTGGTGACGTCATTCAGTGTCATGGTTTTCAGTATCTATGCCTTCTGTGTTTATGTCACCAACCTGTGCTCTCCCCTATCTCGAGATGCTAACATCACTCAGCACCCAAATTTCACATGTGTGAAAATGAGCTCCTTGTTAAGCCCACAAAGTCCCAACAGCACTTCCACAGGCTTGTCCACACGGCTTCTCACCACATCCATCACTGTTGCCTCATCCTAGCTCCCGCCACCTCCTGCCTGGATGATTATAATAGTTTCCTAATTATTTTCACGTTTCTACCCTTGTCTAGAAGTACCAGTTTTGGAGGTGAATCAGATCGTGTCACTGCTCTGCTCAAAACAATTGGATGGTTTCTCCACATGAGGAACGGGGGCTGCTTCTGGTTTCCAAAGACGGCTGCTATGGTGCTGTCTAGCATACACACACTTCTTACAAATGTGCTTTGAAAAAAGTGAAGCTTGCATT